>CM037876.1:287409937-287474504 GCA_021292165.1 Shinisaurus crocodilurus | reverse complement strand
TGCTGTGTCTAGGAGGAGGATGGCATAGGGTGGTGGGCCAATTCAATGACTGGAAAGTCAATCATTGAATTCTTGTGTAGAGCTTGGAAACTACCCAGTGCCTTTGAAGTCAACAGAAAAAAGAGATTGCCATGAAATGATGGAATACTGACTTCATTGACCAACTCACCGTGTAAAAGGAATCCAAATCTGAATATTACTAGTGCAGGAAATATATTGAGGACTCTGGGATGTATCCAATCATGCCTTTCCTCCAGTGGAATGGACACCACTGGAAGAGCAATTATTTTCCTGCCCCCCAAATGTGCTTCAGGAGTTTCAGGGACCCTGCAGAGCAGATCTAGGGGATGTACAGGGTGCTGCATGAGAGAGTAAGTGAAGGAAGCTCCAATTGCGTGCCAGAAGTGACCACAGGGTATAATTACATAGTATTTTGTTGGTAGTCTTTGCTAGATTATGCTAGATTAGATTATGAGGTCATCTAATGCTTGAATTTGATGTTTGTATTCATTTTTCCATCTCTTTGTTGTTGCAATTTCAATTATAATTGGAAGGGGGGAAAGGAAGCTGGGCAGTCATGTATACCAGTTCCTGTCCACTTGAATTCACAGTGGTGAATCCTGAACAGCCCTTCCTCCTTGTCTTTATCCTGCATCTCAAGCTCTCTAAAGAGCCAAGAGAAGACATCAACTTACTTACTCACCAGATCTCCTCATTGGTTCCCAGCTATAGCTGCCATTGTATTTAAGGCTTTTAGAAATATACAGGTGTAAAATACCGCTTATGGCAAGTTTACAACTAATGCTCTTGCACCAAAATCCATCCAGAAAACTTAAGATTGAAGTATACTTTTGTCATTCAAAACTCAATTTCAAGTGGATAATTTATAGTAATTACAACTGTAAAATGTCACATTCAGATCTTGACATTTGAATTGGTGTGAAATGCCTTTTCGTTCCTAGCATGAACTATGTATTCTCTTGTTTTTTCACCTGCATTCTCTATGTATTCTCCTGTGTTCACTTGTTGTACTTTCACAAGCTTCCTGGGAAAATCCATTCAATTCTGAGTACACTAAAGAAGACAACTTCTTTGTGGATGAGGAAACTACAGTGAAAGTTCCGATGATGAACCAAGGTGGCATGTTTATGAGTTACTATGATGAGAACCTGTCCTGCGAGGTGGTGCAACTCCCATACAAGGGCAATGCTTCAGCGTTGTTCATTCTGCCCAACCAAGGGGAACTGAAGCAGGTGGAAGATGCTCTGGGGAGAGATGTTCTATTAAATGGATGAATTTACTGAGACCAAGGTAAGCCAGCGTGCTGTGGTGATGGAACATTAGATCTGGACTGGGAAGTCTTTGATTCCAATCTCTGCTTACTGGGTGACATTGAAATAAGTGACAGGTAGGGGAAGCAAGTGAATAAGCAGGTTGCTATGGTAAAGAGGAGGAACAACTCCAGGGGGCTCTTGTCAGTGGAGCTCTGCAAGCTCCGAGTCCTGACCATGCCTACCATTGATGCAAGCCCTCACAATTCTGCAGGGAAACCAGTCATGCTCCCCACACACCATATTTCCCAGTAGAATCATTGGGGATTCAGCCACACAGCCACTTCTCATGCTTTGGCCACATCCTGTGGTGCTGCTGGTGGTGGATGAGTGTGGCTTGGGGGGGGGGCAATTCAGCCCCCCAACCTATTAATGTTTTCCACCCCTGCTATACAGTGTGTCTTACATATACTATGCATTTTTGCAGACACTCATATCTTTTGGTTCTTCTTTCAACAGGAGAATTGATCTCTATCTTCCAAGGTTTTCCATTTCTGGTAGCTACAATCTCAAAGGGAAACTAGGAAGAATGGGTATTACAGATGTATTCACAGACCTTGCAAACCTATCTGGAATTAGTGGGGCACCTAAACTGAAAGTTTCCGAGGTATGTCTCAAAATTTATCATACTACAAGCATTGCACCAAATACTTTGCATTGTCTTTCGTGTGAATGTTAGGCTACAGGTACCCTTCTGTCTCAAGACATACAGAATATAATGTAGGAAGCAGAGTACTTGCCTTGGCCTCTGAGTTCCACTTCACACATGAAGATATTCCCCATGTAATTAAAAAAAAAAAGTGCACAGTACCTCCCCAATGGACATAACTGCATAACTTTCAAATGGAAATAATATACACTTACACACTCTGACATGTGTGAAAAGTTCCACATGTTTTCTTCTATCCAGAGGTTGTATGTAAAATGTCATGTGTGAGGCAGCCATTAGAGAAGATCATAAGACTTAAGAAGTGCTTGTATGGATTTTCCCGTCTTTGTCAGAACAAAGAGACACAGCAAGAGCTCCAAAAAGATCTCTTAAAAAAACCCTGTGGAAATGGACATTAAAATGGCAAATGTGCTTCAATGTAAGCAAGTGTAAAGTGATGTACGTTGGGGCAACAAATCCTAACTACACTATAAACTGATGGGATCTCACCTCTCCATGAGTGATCAGGAAAGGGATCTTGGGGCTGTGGTACATAACCCAGCCGCACACTGTTGACCCAGTGTGCGGCTGCTGTGAAAAGGTGAATTCCATGTTATGGATCATTAAGAAAGGAATTGAAATGAAATCTGCCAAAATCATAATGCCTTTATACAAATCTATGGTGTGGACACACTTGAAATACTGTGTACCACTCTGACCGCTGCATCTCAAAAGGATATTGTAGAGCTGGAAATAGACAATCAAAATCATCATAGTGCTGGAACATAGTGCTGGCACTTTTTAGCTTCAGTTAGAGAAAAGGACATGATGGAAATGTATATAAATTATGCACCCTGTGGGAAAACAGTACAGTGAGATGTTTTTCTTCCCTCTCTCAGGATACTAGTGTCAGCAGGTAGCAATTCAACAGAAGCAGAGAGGAGCAGTATAGATTATATATGCAGTTTATTTACAGAGTTACAGAGTACTGCAATCTCCGTGTGCAAAGGGAGCTTACCAGTCAAGCAGCAGTGCGCCCACTTCCAGATCACCATCCACCTGTCCAGTCGAAAAAACCAGGTCTAGGGCGTGTCCCCTTACATGTGTTGGGCCAACAACGTGTTGAGACAGCCCCATGGTTGTCATGGCAGCCATGAAGTCCTGAGCCGCCCCGGCATGGATGTTGAAGTCCCCCAGAGCCATCATCCTGGGGGTCCGCAACACCAAGTCCGAGACCACCTCCGTCAGCTCAGGCAAGGAGTCTGATGGGCAGCGGGGTGGGCGGTACACCAACAGAATCCCTAATCTGTCTCGAGTGCCCAGCACAAGGTGCAAACACTCAAGGCCCGCCTTTGAGTGAACAGGAAGCCTACAGAGGGGGGAATTGTACTCCTATAGACCACGGCCACTCCCCCTCCCCAACCCCCAAGGCGATGTTGGTGCTGCACCGAGTACCTGGGAGGGCATAATTGCGAGAGGACCACCCCTCCCGTTGCATCCACTATTAAATCAGGGATGAGGGAGATTTTATTCTTGGCCGACCTGGCATTCAGCAGCAGCAGCACTGAGGGTAAGCTGATATGGCTGCCAGGAATTGTCCGGTTGGGGGAATAACCAGAAGAGGGGGCAACAGTCAAATATCTGACCTCTCTTCTCCTTTGCCAGCTCGTTAATCCCCCAACGCCATACCTCCCTCTACCCGTAACCACAGAGATAGAGGCACCCCATAGCTCCCCAAGGTCCCCCAATAACATAGTTAAAATATATGTAATGCTAAAATGTTAAAACCGTAAAATGTGTTTTATTTTATGGTTTTAACATACACGTGAATTATATTTATCTGGTCTCAAGATACTTGCCATTGCTCAGTGGGTGAGCACCTGCTCTGCAGGCATAGGATCCCTTGTTTAATCCTCGAGGAGGATTGGGAGAGAGTCCTGCCTGAAATCATGGAGAGCCATTGCCAGTCAGTAATACTGAGCGGAGTGGGCTAATGTTCTGGTTATCATAATATTCTTTAACCTTTCTCGTTTTATTATTTAGGAATTGAGTTGCCTACTAAAAACGGGGCATGATGGCAGGAAAAAAGAAAGGGGCGTGCCCCCAAGCAGTTGGCTGTGGCTCTATGGTTAAACACTGGCTTGCATGGCCCCTAGACATTGTTCCTTTGCTTAGATGGAATGGCACAACCACATCTAATGATATCTTGCCCTTTGTTCTGAACTAATTCTTGTTTGCTTTCCAGGCTATCCACAAAGCTTCTTTGAATGTCCAGGAGAATGGCACGGAAGTGGCGGCTACCACTGTCGTTGAAATTGTTCCCAGATCCCTTACAATTACAATTAACTTTAACAGGCCCTTATTCCTGATAATCGGAGAGGCCAACAATGAGTCCATCTTTTTCATGGGAAAACTTGTAAACCCTGTGGAGAACTAATGTACAGCCAGCAGACTTCTTGCAACACTTACACCCAGGTTGTGGCCTAATGTGCAATGTGCATGAAATTAGTTTTAGCTGCCAATTATCATCATAAGAGTGCCATTGGCCCACATTATTAAACAATTATTACAGGTTGATCATGTTTCTTTCACCAGTACACATTCTGGCCACTCATTGGCATCATTGGGGAGGTGGTGGTGGCGGCATCCTTCCTTTCAGAATTTAGTAGATAAAACAAAACAAAATGAATTTCTCACTTCAAAGTGCTCATTGGATTCGGGAAATTGATTTTAAAGTGTCAGAGAGAGACAAGAAAGAAGAAAAATGGCCATTCTTTCTCCTTCCAGGTTTTAAGAGGGGGAGGGGAGGAGGAGGAGGAGGAGGAGGAGGAGGAGGAGGAGGAGGAGGAGGAGGAGGAGGAGGAGGAGGAGGAAGATCTTACTGATTGTCCTAAACCAAAGGCTTCACTGAAGTGACAAAAGGTAATTAGGCAGGCTTCAACTATCTTGCATAACAGACTTTCCCCTGTCTCCCATTTTTGAGGCAGACGTTCCCCTCCGCCCCCCACCCAGTTCTGGCACAACATTGGAGTTTGTAAGCTTTAAATGATGCAAAGAAAAGTTAAAAGGTTTGTGATGACCCGTTAAAGATAATGCCTCTCAGAGTTAGTTTAGTCCCTCTAAACTCTTTGAGAAAGCTCAATTTATGCAGCTTGGCCTTGAACAAATGATAGCTGGCTGGTCATAGAGGCAGACACTTTTCTCGTATGTAGTCCCACCATCTTTCCAAAGCAAAACTTGCCCGTTGGTTCTATGGCTTCACACACAGGGCTGCTTGTCTTTCCCTCCATCCACCACCCTTTTCATTCAGTTTATACATTTCTCTTTCTGGCTTGGGCTCATTAGCTGCACATGTCAGCACGCTCCCATCTCCTTTGGGAATGAACATAAGAAGAGCTATGCTGGATCAGACCAAGAGCTATGCTGGATCAGACCATCCCCCAAGTCAGAAACCTTTCCGTCTGTACATGCTTGTGTTCCC
This sequence comes from Shinisaurus crocodilurus, assembly GCA_021292165.1. Taxonomy (NCBI): domain Eukaryota; kingdom Metazoa; phylum Chordata; class Lepidosauria; order Squamata; family Shinisauridae; genus Shinisaurus; species Shinisaurus crocodilurus. The sequence goes on along the minus strand of CM037876.1, from coordinate 287,469,043 downwards.
ATAACACATATGATATGATCTGAGTGATGAGAGGTGTATTCCTCTGTGAATCACATCGAGCTGCCTAGTAAAAGATTTCACTCCAAGTGCACTGATATCATTTACACAATACATTGAGCATGTGGTATCAGTCATGCTTGTGGGAAAGAATAGGAACATCAAGCATTGAGAGCAGCATGATTCTGCTCTCTGACCACAGGTGGGTTGTACCCAGGCCTGAACACCTGTATCGGAGCTAAGGTGTATAAACAGAGGAAATACAGCTTTGGCTCAAAAGTTGTTTCAAACACCAAACATTGGACTTCACAAAAGGAAACTTCTCTAAATGAGGGAACTGACAAAAAGGAAGTTGAATGGTGGGAGTAAAGAGGCTTCAATCTTTTCAAACGGCTTGGAAGTTACTCAAAACCACCATAATAGATGTTCAGCTAGAATGTATGCCACAGGTCAGGAAAGGTAGCCCCAAGTCCAAGAGGTCACTAGCATGATGAGCAGGGCCAAGGAAGGTTTCAGAGGAAAGAAGGCTTCCTTCAAATAATAGAAGTCTTGTCCAAATAAGGAGAACAAAAATGGATACAGACTTGCACAAAGGAAGTGCAAGCAGACAATAAGAGATGCAAAAAAGCATTTTGAGGAGCATATCACTAACAACATCTAGGCCACCAATAGAGAATTATTTAAATACATCAGAAGCAGGAGACCAGCTGGGGAGGCTGTTGGAAGGTTGGATGACAACACACTTCACTGTGGAAGATTTAGGGCAGCTACCTGTTTGTGAACTGATGTTTTCAGGAAGCAAGTCTGAGGAACTGAGACCAATCGTGATGACAGAAGCTGAAGGTCTTGACCTTATTGACAATGTGAAAGTGAATAAATCAATGGGCCCAGGTGGTATCTGTCCTAGGGTTCTTAAAGAACAAAAATGTGAAATTGAATGTGAAATTTTTGATATCATCTACTTGCCCTTCTCTGAACTCATTCCAGTTGCTCTGAATCCTTTTAAATTGTGATGTCCATAAATGGACACAGTATTTGATGTGAGGTCTGACAAGTACAGAGTAAAGGGGAACCATCACTTCCCTTGATTTTGGAACGATGCTTCTATTGTTGTAACCTAAAATTGCATTTGCCTTTTTTGCATCCACATCACACTGCTGAGTCATATTCAGCTTGTGATCGACTACAATTCCAAGATCCTCTTTACACGCACCATTGCCAAGCCACCTATCCCCATCTGATACCTGTGCATTTTGTTGTTGCCTTTCCCTAAACAAAGAACTTTGCACTTCGCTCTGCTAATTTTCATTCTGTTACTCTCTGCCCAGTCTTCTAATCTCTCAAGATCATTTTGAATTTTGTTTCTGTATTCTAAGGTATCCCACCCAATTTTGTGTCATCTGCAAATCTGATAGGCATCCCCCGCCCCCCAACTCTTGAACTCCTCTTCCTGATGGGTTTGCCTGCCATGGAATCTTACTTGTCAGTGCTCTGAGTTTAGTAAAACCAGATTCCCTGAAGTTCAAGGGAGTTCACAAAGACATTGTGATGGTGCTTCATGGTCAGCGGATTCGCATGCTTTCTTGGCTGCTTCAAAAATGTTGTTGAAAACAGGACCATTTTGCATTTCTGGCAACTGCCTCCCAATACAGTCAAGATGTTTCAATGCTGCCTCGATATCCAGATTCTTCTGCTGCAGCAATGATATTGCAGGTTCAAATTATCCCAGTACTTTTAGCATAATTTCAGTGAGAAACGTAGAAAGACTACTGATCTGATTAAGGAATCCAATACCTTGAGTTTTTAGATGACAACATTTTTCACAAGTGGAAGATGCACTGATTAATTTGAGTGTAGAAAGAATTATCTTCCCCCACCTGCACACCTTGCTATGGGTGGAGAGAACATTGCGGGTGGGGGAGGAGTGCAGACTGAGACCACGATCGGGTGATCTCACCCTCCAATCAGGCTTAATGGGGGCGGAGCACTAGGGTCTTCATTTAGACCCAGTTGCCTCTGCCCCTCAGCATCTTTAGATTGTGGGTGCCGCTGATGAGAGATTCTTCAATATTGGTTTGATTCTGCTTGGAGGGAAGGGGGTGGCCATCGCTTGACTGTCTGTGGTTTTCTCCCCCTTGGTTTCCTGGACCTGCCTGGGCTACCTCTCCTGCTCCTTCCTCCCCCCTGGTCATGGGTTCCCTGCAGGGGCCTGCTTTGCGGAGCGCGGCACCCTACTTGCCTTTTCCCCTCTGTGGGGAGGGAGAGGGCGTCCCTGTGTCGCACCCCGGGGTGAGGTGTCTGTCCCGTGGGGTCTTTTCGCCGCCTCAGCAGCCCTTTCCTACTGATCCTCCGTGAGGCTCCTTGTCAGCCACTTCACCGCAGCTTTTTGGGGCCGCGTGTGGGCATGCCGGCTTTCAGCTCCATCATCCCTGGCCGTGTAAGCAGAGAGGCGGGATGTTACTTCGCCTCGCTTGCCACGCGGGTGCTCCAATTTCAACCTCACACACATAGAAACATGTTGTTTATCTCCAACTGTGCGTGCGGGGGTTCCTCCCCCAGGCCAAGGCCCATCTCACTGCGCCCCCCTTGTTTACCGGGTTGTGGGGGGGTCCATTCCCCTTTGCAGGGGCGTTTGTTAAGGAGTTCCTACCATGTCGGCCCCTTTAGTTCAGACAAGGCTGTCTTTTCGCTTTCCTGTTCCTGTAGTTTAAAAAATAAATAAAAATAAATAAATAAAATAAAAATAAGAAGAATTAATCAGATGGTAAATGAGAATTTTGGCTAATAGTGATTGGGATGTATAAAATAATAATAATAATAATAATAATAATAATAATAATAATAATAATAACAACAACAACAACAACAACAATAACAACAACAACAACAACAACAATAATAATAATAATAATAATAATAATAATAATAATAAACAACTAAATTGGTAAATAAAAAACTAAATTGATAAATTAGGGGATTATCAGTACAGGGGTTTTGCATAATATAGGTAAGGTGTATTGCCCTTAAATAAATTAATTTAAAAAGGGAGGGACATAGTGTAGAACAGGCAAGGATTAGATTGCTTCGAGATCCAGGGTTGGTTCCTGCGGTCTTTGTTTTCCCCTCCCCTGGGGGGCCTTTCAGGGCCATCCCCTTTACCTCGGTTCCTAGCCAGTGAAAATAAAATAAAATTATTATTTTTTAATTACTTAATAAATGGATGTGTGTGTGTGTGTGTGTGTGTGTGTGAGAGAGAGAGAGAGAGAGAGAGAGAGAGAGAGAGAGAGCACATGCTTTGCATGTGAAAGGTCCCAGGTTCAATTCCCAACATCTTTGGCTAGGGCAGTGCTTCTCAAATAGTGGGGCGGGCCCCCCTGGGGGGCGCGAGGCTCCATAAAGGGGGGCTCGCCTGATTGGCCAAACCCGCCCGTGTGACTTTTAGACCCTTTAAATCTTTTCTGCTACAGTTAATAAAGCTATTCTTTGTTGTAAATTGCGTGTGGGGGGCACGAAATGTTTTCTTCTTCCTAGGGGGGGCATGACAGAAAATAATTGAGAAGCACTGGGCTAGAGAAAGAAAAGATTCCTGAGACTTTAGGGAGCAGCTGCCAATCAGTGTCCAGGGGTGTTGCACTTCTTTCAGACAGAGGGCCAAATTCAATTTAGGTCTACAACTATCCTGCTTCAAATACAATAATTGCGAGTGTTTTGCCTACTCCATACTGAGAGTCAGGATAGGGGTTTTTTGTTTTTTGACAGAGGGCAGGATTGCCAACATTGTAACTATATAAATTCCTTTTCAAATACCAGGGAAAGTCAGTTATATATTAAAAAAAAAAAAAAAAGCCATGCTGGTGTAAGACCAGGGTTAGGGCTATCTCATGCTGGCTCATGCTTCACAAAGCCAGGAAATTGGAAGCTCAGGCTCATGACTTTATGAGCTCCATGATCACTAATGAAGTCATGTAATGTCACAAATTGTGCTTGCATACGACTTAAGCTCCATGCACCCACACTTTTCCTTGGTCAGCAAAGATGCCCCATGTTGCCCTGGTCCTATATTGTTTTATAAAGCGTCTAGCCTTGTTGCTCGAAGAGGTCTCCCTCTCACTGCTTAAGCCTTAACCCATCATGCCAGCTACTGATGTAAGCAATATATGAGGCTGGGTCAACTCACAGGAGGATTATTTGAGCAATATAGGAAGGCTCAGATGCTTCATAAGGCAATACAGGACCAGGAGAATGTGATATATCTTTGCTGGTCCCAGAAACTCCATCCTCCCCATCTGGTGGATTTGAGCCTGAAAGACCTAGGAAAACTGTAGGTGCATGGAAGGTAACATGTTTAAAGCTTTTTAAAAAAAAAAACACACACACAACTTGGCTGGTGAAGAAAAAGGATTTCCCACCAACTACAGTACACGAGGTATAGAAAACCATTAGTTTCATACATAACAACCCTGTGTTTTCTTCAGAAACCCTGATTACAGAAATCAGAAATTAGAGAAATCCTGATGACAGAAATCTGGTCGCCAACCTGTTTCTCAAAGTCAGTTTTCATAGAGGGAGATTTTTATTTTATTTTATTGCTTTTTCTACTTAGACTGCTCTTTCTCCCTCAATAATTTGCTGATTGTCCTGACACTTTCAGGGTATGTAAAACCGACATTTCTTTCTGGCACCTGTGAATTTCAGAAATATTGGTTGTACCATTTCAATGTTATGAAATTTAGAACAACCCACCTCTCACCCCTTATAATGATGGAAGACTCATTTTCCTGACAGTCTTAACTATAGCCATGACAATGGAGACTATATATAGTTCAGGTATGGTCTACTACTGAAGACATGTTTGCATGGTAGACTGTGACTCAACACAGATGATGGTAGTTTACGTTTGGGATGGGCGATAGAGAGCTATGCTGGTGATATTTAATCAGTGATGGTAGCACTTCAAGCCCATCTTTGGTAAATCTCATTTGAGTCATAACAAGCTTTTATGGTACAATGCATGTATTTTATTTTATTTTCACATATACCATTAATGGCCCCTTAAAAGAAAATCATACTTGGCTATAGATAGTATAAGGAACTGCGTGTCGTGATTAGAATGAGCAGATATTGTCATGCTGATAAATATGAATTCTTTGGATTAGGAACTTGGAATGAGAGAAAGAAACAGCAGATTGTTCCATAGGGTTCCATTATCCTCGGAGAGAACAATCCTATGATCCCTGGGTGAGCGTCCCAGGGAACGTAGGATTGGTTGGAATCCCCCTTCTGAGATTGGAGACTTCGTTCTGAGCTCAGAAGGGGGAGTAGGAGATCCTACCCCCTCCTCCATCCCATCGTAGCCGGTAAAGAAAGAACTGTGCCAGTTGCACTCTGAGGTTGGAAATGCGACATCGGAGGAGGAAAGGGGGTGTTCTGGTGGGTGTGGAGGGAAGGAGACAAGAGAGTCCTGGATACAAGTTATCCTGAGCTTCCTCCAGCCTCGCCCCTTCCCCTCCGAGGTGCCCTCACTGTTTTGGCCCAGCTCCAGCACTGTAGTGGACATTATAGTCTATAGCTACAGTAGAATCTGATCAGAAGTGGTCTGGAAGTGTTTTGGCTTATTCAGCTTGTGGAATGTCAGCATCAGTGTGAGCTGATCTCTGTCAGTATTCTCAGGGGAAAGCAAGTGGGAGTTATCTTACCCCCATCCAGCTGCTGGCTAGCTTCGGCCTTGGCAGGGAAGCTGGCAGCCTCTCTGTGAAAACCTAACAGAAGAGGGACTGTTTTTTGGAGCTGTCATACAAGTTGAAGTGTTTCCTATAAAGGGCAGACGGGAGACACTCTGTTTGGGCAGGGGACCTCTCTGATGGGCTACAATCCCTTGTCAGTTAGTTGTTCAGGAGGAGGGTTATCACAGCCACACTTTCACTTTTAAGTTAATGCCCAGGCCGGGAGCCTTTGCTAGGAACATTCTCATCTCTATGCCCCCAAATCATCTCTGTTTGGACTTACTACCATCTGACCCTGTTGGGGCATTCTTCCGACCATCTACATCCAATCTGGACTCTTGTCTCTTGAACCTTCTATTGTTAAGAACCTGCCATGAAGAATACTGCTATACTTTTCATAGAACATGAATTCTTGTTTGCTATGGATTATGGATCTTCATCGCTGATAGCCCAGGGCTGCCAGATGGCTTGAACTGTTCTTGACCCTTGGACTTTTCTATCCATGGACCCATGTAGCATGTGGATTCCAAAGTAGTCATCCATCGCCAGAGTATGTGCTTGAATAATTGGGCCCACAACACTTGCCAGACAGGTTAACAAGTTCACCTAGTGAACTCTGCAGGACCAGCAGGACTGGGAGGTGAAGATCACTTCTGCTGCTCCTCCCCCTTGTATTGAATGTTGGGATCTCTCCAAGTTTGGGGCCTTCAGATCACTGAGGCGGCAATCAATAGAATTTTGCCCTTAGTGTTTTATTTGTTTAGGAATCAGTGACACAATGACCATTCCTGTAAAGCAAATGGAAATGTATACATCTTTTCACATGCTGTATGATTCGACACCACTATGTTGTCAGTACTGCAAAAGAACACATAATTGTGCGATTAGTTCTCAATAAAATCAATTCATGCGTCCCATGAACATGATGTCATCTTCAACTATGATAATAATCAGGAAGGGCAATTCAAACTGGAATGTCAGGTAAGGTGTAGTGGGAACAATTTCAGCGACAGCAGTGACAGCTGCGGCTTCAGTGCCATGCTCACGGACATTCGAATAAGCATCGTGAATAGCCTGCAAAGGAAGGAAGCAAGAATTTGTAGAGGAAAATAACCCAGATTTTTTTTTTTATGGAATACCTGTAGTCCTTCAAATGAGAGGTATCCATATAATGTTTTACGAGACTTCAATGGCATTCATTTATCCCATGATCTCTTGATATTACTCTCCCGACCAACCCTGAGGATTTGTGCCTGTCATATTCTTGAACCAACTGGACTGGAAGAACTTTCCCATGACCTTTCCTCTCCAGACTGATCCTTAGTGAAGTGTGCCCTGTACCTTGGATTGAACATCATGTGGTGTTTGAATGTCTCTTTGAAATGCTCAAGATACTGTAGGTTTTGAATATAGAAAAAGAAGACTGGGGGGGGAATCCCCAAAGTTTTGCCATAGCCTCCCTAAGTGAATTCCATAGTTTAACTATTCAGTATGTAAAGAAGTACCTGTAATCCTAGAATTGTAGAGTTGGAAGGGGCCTATAAGGCCATCGAGTCCAACCCCCTGCTCAATGCAGGAGAACGGATGTGGGCAGCCCAGGCAGTCACCCATCCAAGCACTGACCTGGCTCATACCTGCTTAGCTTCAGCATGTGGCCCGCATTATGTGCTCTCGACACCACCTGCAGGTACTTCTTTTTGAATCTCTCACCAATCTGCTTCATGGGATGACCCTGGGCTCTAGTATTATGAGAGAGGGAGAAAAAAATATTTATTTATTTATTATATTTATACCCCACCTTTTTTCCTGCAAGGAACCCAAGGCGGCTTACATAATCCTCCTCCTCCTCTCCATTTTATCCTCACAACACCCCTGTGAGGTAGGTTAGGCTGAGAGACCGTGACTGGCCCAAAGTCACCCAGTGAGTTTCATGGCCGAGCGGGGATTTGAACCCGGATCTCCCAAGTCCCACTCCAACACCCTAACCACTATGCCACACTGGCTCTCATGTCTCTCTATGCACTTTCTTCACATGATGAATAATTTTGTACACCTCTGTCATATCTACCCTTATTCACGTTTTCTCTAAGCTAAACAATCCCAACTGTTGTAATTTTTCCTCATAGGGGAATTGCTCCAGCTTCCTGGTCATTTTAGTTGCCCTTTTCTGCACTGTTGGGGTCTAGGGATGTAAGAGAATTCAATTTTGGGGGTGAAATCTTGACAGTTTTTTCCAGTTCCATATTCAGTAAAATAGTATTTGTTTGCATCTTATCTGTACATGTTTATTATCTTTTTTTCTTAATTTGAGGGTATCAATCTATTTCTTCTACCAATCTAATTCACTGGTTTGGGCCAAGCTAGCTACACATTAACAGGTCACATTCGTTTGATAGCTCCTTCTCCTTGGCAAAGCAACCTCAGAAAGGGGAAGAAGAGAAGGTGGTGTGAGGGATGCTTACATTTCCCCATCAGCCATTTTTCATCTAAGACTCTCCTTCCCCAAAGGCACGTTCCATCCTGTGGGCTTCCAGGTCTGTGTTTGTGTTTGTGAGGTAAACATGGACCTGGAACCCTGGCAGGAGCGTGTGTCTGTTTGTAGAAAAACAGTTCAGTGGAATGCCAAGGGGAAAACAATTTGTGGGGAATGAGCTATGCAAAGGACTAAGTTTGCAAAGCTAACATTACATGCTGCTGTGAGATACTTCGGGCTCTCTGTTACTCAACCTTAAAAAAAAAAAAAAAAGCCATTCCTGATAAGAATCCCTTACTTTAAACTAATTTGGCTTGCTAATTCCAATCTCAAGTATATTTTCTGAGAGGTTGAGGCTCATAGGGCACAGCATAGGGCCCCGGCCACCTTCCCCAACCTGGGGCCTTCCATATGTTTTTGGACTATAACTTCCATCAGTCCCAGTCTGCATGCCAACAGCCAGGGGTGACTGAGAGTTGTGGACCAAAACATCTGCAGGGCACCAGGTTGTGAAGACTGGGACAGGGAATTTCACGTGACCTCCTGCACATGTTGAGGGGACAGGCATGCTACCTCCGTCCTCCAGTGATAATGTGCACACAGGTCATGTCCCCTGGCAAGCTGCGCATTCAGCAGACATGTGAAGGAGTCCTACATGCATAACTCAGTATGCACTTGGGCCCTTCACTCAGCAATGAAACAGAGAGCTGTCAGGGTTGTAGCCAGCATTCATGTCAACGGTGAAGGATAGGGTCAGCCAGGCATAAGCACCATGACACCCTTACACATGTTTCCAACGTATGAAGGGGGTTGTGTCAACATCTCCTAGCGCAGGGTAAAAGAAGGGGTCTTAGTCTGGACTTCTGGGAGTAGAGACAGTTTGGTACTTCCTATTTCCTTGTTTATTCTGGCCTAATGCAGCCCGAGGAAACTCGCAGCCTACAACAGGTGAAGAGTATAGAAGCCTCATTGGACATGGTATTCTGAATTTTGCCATTGTCCCCGCAAAAATTGCTATGTTTAGAGGATAATATCCAATTAACCCCTCCTGCCAACAGAATGGGTTCTATCAACAGAACAGGGAGGGGGATTCCCTGTCTCCCCTGAAGTCCCCCCCCATCCACCACTCAAAATCCACCCCAATGGTTGGGGGATCCTTCAGAGACATTTTTGGGGGCACAAGGGGCTGCAGGGGGAGGAGAGGAGGGTCCTGCTGCACGAGTGGATATCTGCACACACAGTGTTGGATATCCTCCATAGTCTTCACTGTCTGCATGGATGTCAGATTTAGAATAAAAGGAAGGCTATATTTAAACAGCCGCCTTCTCAATTGCCTTGATGTTGAATGCAAATTGCAGCATTTGCTTTGAACACCAAGGCATCTGGCAGGAAGATTTTGTTTGTTTCAGATGTCTCCCCATAAGTTAGAGAGCTCAAAGAAACATCTGGTAGAGGGATATCAAGCAGAACCCAAAATAAAAGTTTTTGCTTATGCTGTTGATTTGGTTTGGAGGCTTCTTAGAGCTTGGTTAAACAAGCTGTAGGGCTGAACCTTCTTTCCCATCCAAAGGCTTAGGAAAATTTGGGTTTATCCACTGTTCCCTGAAGCCTTAAAATGATATACCTTGGTAGCATTTGCTTAGGATTTTGTGAGTAATTGTTGGTGTCCAGAACCTGTGATAAAAACCGACTCATATTTTTAAACAAAACAACTTCCAGATGTTTGTAGAACCTTATTTTCCTCTTCTGCCCTTAGAACTTCAAGAGAAACAATTTTGATTCATATTGCTTGGGAGGCTTCTATGCAAAAGGGGGGGAGTCATAATCTAAACCAGACCGCTATGAATTTGGGGAACAGCATTTTGTATGGATGTATGAACCCTGTGTGTGTGTGTGTGTGTGTGTGTGTGTAAGGGAGTGTGTGAGAGAGGGGGGATGGGGAGGGGGGAGAGAGAGAATGAGCGAGATCTGTGTGCGTGAAAGAGAAAATGACTGGGTTTGCATGACATGATAACCCATGATGGGTTGCTACCCACAATGGGTTGTTGTGTCATGTGAACCCAGACCAATTTCCCTGGGGTGGCTTCTGCGTGGGCAAAAAGCCACCCCAACAACCCATGAGGTGCTGTACTGGTTGTTGTTCTACCCACGATGGGTTGTACGAACCTGGAAGACCAACCCAACCGTGGGTAAGGAAAAACAGCTAGTGACCCACATGGTAAGAGTGGCAAAATACCCTTGCCAGTCTTGCCATGGGGCTCCCGGGCAAGCACCAGTGCCAGCTTCCCTAAAAATGTATTTGGAGCCAAAGAGGCTCCAAATACATCCCGCCCCCCCATCACTGGTCTTGTGCTGCAAAAAGGATTCTCCCCCTCAATTTACACCCCCATTGCAGGAAGATCCTCATATTTGTTCTCTCCCACACACACACACACACTTTAGTTCCCATCGGGGTGCACATTTTTCACTTTGTCCCAAGATTCTAGCAGCTCAGGAAAGTGTAAAAGTGCATCCTCCCCTTTTCCTTGGGAAAAGGAGCTTTGACAGCTAGATGTCAAAACCCTTGGTCCCTTTAAAAGAGAGGTTTTGAGTGGGAACTGGGGTTTTTGGACTAGGACATACAGAGGCATATGTCCTAATCCAAAACCACCCAGTTCCCACTCAAAACCCCCTTTTTAAAGGGACCCAGAGTTTGACAGCTAGCTGTCAAAACTCCTTTTCCCTTGAAAAAAGGGGGGAGTGCATATTTGCACTTTCCTGAGCATGTAGAGGCTCAGGAAAAATGCAAAACGTGCAGCCTGGTGGGAACTAAAGGGGGGGGGAAACAAAGTTGAGGATTTTGCTGCAAAAAGGGTTAAATCCCCCCAAAACCTTTTCCACAGCTAACGATCATATGCGCCTTTGGTTTTTCTTGACAGCTCACCTTCTGACACCTGTCAAGAAAAACCAAAGGGGGGATGTATTTGGAGCCTCTTCTGGGCAATGTCTAGGGTTGGTATCTGCTGCCCCTTGGCAGCAGGCACCCCCACTCCTGGACATTGCCCCAGCCAAGGCTTCAAACCCCCACAGTTGAGCAACTGTGATCAATCGCACGTGCAACTGCAGCTAGAATTTTTTTTAAAAAATAGAAAATATTTTTTTGTGCACAATTTTTGGTGCAAATTAAAAAAGAAAAAGAAAGGCTGGATAACCATGGGCAACCCCTCCAAGGTGCTGCTGGGGCACATTGAAGTGACTGCACATAGCTGTCAAAACAGGGATCAGGGAAGAAGCTGGCTTGACACCAGCTTTCCTGATCTCTGATTTAAAAAGGGTAAAAGGAAAAAAAAGCTTCAATGAGCCTGAAATGGCTCATGATCGTGTCAGGAGGGGGGGGGGATACTCATTCCTCCCACAGTGTCCTCTGGGATACCCACAGGAGTACTGAGGGGGGAGGAGGGAGCCCACAACCCCCAGTGAGCCCGATTGTTTGCCATATAACCAACCCACCGTGGCTTATTGTTATGCTGGGCTATCATGATGTGCAAACGTGCCCAGTGTGTGTTCTTCATAGTTATAGGAGTTCTGTCTGCATGCATAAAAGAGAGAAGTGGGAGGACGTTGTGTGTGGTTACTGAGTCTTGTATGTACACGTATTGAAGCACGTGTATGTATTGTAATTTCTCAAGCTTTGGTGTTTCTCATGTATAAAACTGAGAAACATTTTCTGCATTTTTTTTTCTAGATGCTTAATTAATTGAAAATACAGTACATATCCAATGCAGGTAATTGAGTTCTCAGCCAGGGATTCATTGTTAAAAGACTGAGTGTTCTCTATTACTAAAACAGGATGAATGCATTCTATAATACCATCACTCATTGGGGGAGTTACACACTCTGTATTCCCTTTATTCTTTCCTGCTTGAAGAACTCTTTGTGCTCTGAAATAAATAGGCCCTGCCCACATGGACATTAGGCTCCACTCCCTATATATTTGCAGGAGTGCCCCATTTATTTATTTATATCCTGCCTTTCTACACTACACACAGCCCAAATGGCACTCAAGGTGCCATTTTCTACCTCTGAAAGTATAACTGTGGACCCACCAGTTCAAAACAGCCTTCCCAGAAATGAATAGGTTGAGACCACCAGGAAAAGGGCCAGCTTGATCCCTTACCTTGACTGTGAGTGTCATTGTGCAAAGTACAGAGACAAGTTATAAATCCATTGCATCATATTTTACCCTGCGTCCCCGTGATCAATATTTGTACGGTTTAATGTTTAATATAGATTCTGAGCATTATATAAGTCTGATAGACAAATGATCAAGCAAGGACCAGGATTGAAGAGTTGAATGCCATAAGTTTCTTTGGGAGATTTTGTAAGTATGGTGGCATACCTTTTTCTCTACCTAGGACTTTATCAGTTTGGCTGAATAGATACACCATTGTATTCTGCATGAGCCAAAAAATTCATTTGCAGTGCAGCTTCTCAGATACCATACTGTATGCTATGGGAATTTCTCCCATTCCCAGTCAGTGAAGCAGTTTATAACCTAACTAGATGCTCAGAAGTTCCAATACAATGCAGAATAGAAGAGTCTGATGTCAGCATTGCTGCATAAGCCATATGGCTATAGCAGATGGTAGGTGCTGGGCCACAAAAGGAGGTTCCCTTTCCATTATGCAGGAAAGCAGGGTACCGGTACAGAATTACTTTAGAAAAAGAAAAAGAAGGAAAGGAAAGAAAACCTGCTGTATGCACCTAAGGATATGAAACATTTGTTCAGTTGAGTGTAGGACATAAAAGTTGTACATGAATGGTGTAATTCACATCCCACTGAAATCAGTGATGGATTTCCTTTTATTTACTAATGCTGCTGAGATGCACTCTCAGCAGCATTAACTCCTAAATATTTTCTACCAGTGCCCAAGGAGACAACACTGGAGCTCCCCATGCAGAGTTCAGCAACTCATACAAACCTCACAATAAATATGGAATAATTTATCTTGTTGAAAATGATATGGTAATTCTATGAATCAAAAGATGAACTGAAATACAGATATCCTTTGAATATCTCCCAATTTGTCTCCAATTTTTGCAATAGAAAATATCAAAAGAAAATGCATATAAAAATGCATGTATTGGGGGAAAGTGTGCACAAAAATACATATATTCATGGCAAATAACATTCAGTTAGGAATATTACTGGCAAAAATGCATATATTAGGCAGAATTATGTACAGAAATGCATGTAACAGGAGATGATATAGGAGATAGTTTGGAGGATGATCTCCAAACTATCCTAAATGCTTTTGCAGAAGCATACAAAAAACTTGGTCTCTCACTTAACATCAAAAAGACCAAAGTGCTTCATCAGCAAGTGCAAACTAACCCTTTGGTGATGCCATCTATCCAGCTTGGCGGGACAATACTGGAAAATGTTGATCATTTTCTCTATCTTGGCAGCTATCTTTCTGTTACAGCTAACATCGACAGTGAAATCCAGCATCGTTTGAGCTCCGCAAGTGCCGCATTTTCTCGAATGAAACATAGAGTGTTCGAGGATCGGGATATTTGTAAGAAGACCAAAACACTGGTTTATGAAGCCATTGTATTACCAACTTTATTGTATGCCTGCGAAACATGGACTATCTATAAACGTCACTTCCACCTCCTTGAAAGGTTTCATCAACGTTGCCTCCGGAAAATCCTGCGAATTACTTGGGAAGATAGACGAACAAATGTCAGTGTACTGGAAGAAGCAAAGACTACTAGCATTGAAAAAATGATCCTTCAACGCCAACTTCAGTGGACCGGTCATGTTGTTCGAATGCCTGACTGCCGTCTCCCAAAGCAGTTACTTTACTCCCAACTCAAGGATGGAAAGCGGAATATCGGTGGTCAGTATAAGAGGTTTAAAGATGTTCATAAGGCTAATCTAAAAAAATGCAATATAAACATCGAAAACTGGGAAGCTCTGGCCCATGAACGATCTAAATGGAGGTTGGCCTTTCACAAAGGTTCCATGGACTTTGAAGAAGCCCGAGTGCAAGGTGAAAGGGAGAAACGTGCTAAGCGAAAAGCACGTCAAATGAATCCTTTACAGGACCATCTTCTATCTGGTAACCTGTGTCCTCACTGTGGGAAGCTGTGTGGATCTAGAATTGGCCTCCACAGTCACTTACGGACCCATCGCTAGAGTCTACACAATCTTCTTTAGAATTTCCTCCTTTTATCCCGGAAGACAATCTTACTCGGTCACGAATGATCGCCTGATGATGATGATGATGATGATGAATAGGAGAAATGCACACAGAAATGCATCCAAATTTTAATGCAACATTCAGTGGATTTCAGTCCATTCAGTTGAATGAAATCCAGTCCTGTAAATGTGGTTGAGCAGGATAGGTTGACAATTAATTAACTTTCTAATGTTTTCTGAAGGGGGGGGGGACTTCTAGCAAAAGTGTTACATTTTCCATTGAACTCTATCATTTACCTCTTTTGTTAGAGGTCAGTGTTCAAGTCCACTGTCATTGTTGTGGTGTCCTGGGAGGTGTCCTGTCAATGCTGACTTTGCATTCAGATTCTACAGGCAGATAGTTTCAGATGGAGCTGCCAAAAATGTTCTCTTCTCTCCCCTAAGCATCTCCACAACATTGGCACTGCTGGCCCTGGGTGCCAGATTTACAAAGGACTTGGTTTTAATCTGACAGAGATTGAGGAGAACGGGATACATGAAGGATTTCACCAGCACATCCATGTGCTTAACCATCCCAATAACAAAGCACAGGTGAATGTAGGGGAATGCCTTGTTCATAAAACGAGTCACTGAAATCCCTGCCTAAATTTTTGGAGGATGTCAAAATGCTGTATGAAGCCAAAGGCTTTTCTTCCAACTTTAACAATCCTACAGAACCTGAAAAACACGATCATGTGCAGACCAAACCTCATGGCAAAAGAGCCCACACAGTTAAGGACCTTGATCCAAGCACTGTAATGGCTCTCGTTAACTATATCTTCTTCAAAGGTAAGCTGAAGAATAACGTTTAATAAATAGCTAATGCAGTAAGAAATTCTCAGTCAGCTATACCATTTGTGAGTAACTGGTAGCTTCGAAACTAAGGAATTCTCTCTAATCAAAGTAAATAACTAAGCAAGCAAGTGTAGCACAACAGTATGTGGTAAAGCTGATCTTTGGGATTTCATACAGAATATGACAGAATGAAATTGGTAACATGGAATCCTGAAGTTTCATATTTTTAAAAAAATAACAGCGATTTTTTCAGTTTTTGTGGTTACAGTGCAGAAACATAAATCGTATTGGAAGTTTTAGGTTAACATTAAATGAGGTCTATGGGAAAATGGATAATTCCACTAGGCATGAAATTGCAGCACCTTACCCAGTGCTCAGCCAGTATCCTCCTGCTTTACCCACTAGTGTTTTTGGTATCCAGTGTTCTTCTGATGCCCAGGTGACTTCCTCAGTCCAGTCAGTCCATTGACTTGGAGTTGTGTGTTTGTCTCCCCCCCCCAGACTTCTTGCATTTAAAAAACACACAGAAACTTGCCTATTTGTGAATTAACATTCACATTCCTCTGTTACCTGTTCTTTTTTCTCCAAAGCCTATTGGAAAAACCCTTTCAACACTTAATCAGTTATGGAAGAAGATTTTTTGTGTGGATGCAAACTCAACTGTGAAAGCCAACCTGATGTACCAGAAAGGCTATTACAAATATCTCCATGATAAAGGTCTGTCTTGCTGGGTGGTGAAAATTCCATATAAAGGAGATGCTGCTGCAGTGTTCATTCTGCCAGACGAAGGGAAAACGGAGCATGTGGAGGGACTTTCACTAAAGAAACTCTGACTATGGTAAGTCGAAAACACCATTTACACATGAGTATGCTTTCTTTATGCTGTGTTTAAATGTTGCTGCTGTGGTGTTGTTGTTGTCATTTAATATATTATAGGATCATAGAATCATAGAAAAGTAGAGTTGGAAGGGGCCTACAAGGCCATCGAGTCCAAACCCCTGCTCAATGCAGGAATCCAGGTCAAAGCATCCCTGACAGATGACTGTCCAGCCGCACCTTGAATGCCTCCAGAGTGGGAGAGGCCACCACCTCCCTAGGTAGTTGGTTCCATTGTCTTATTGCTCTGACAGTCAGGAAATTTTTCCTGATGTTTAGGTGGAATCTAGGTTCCTGTAACTTGAGCCCATTATTCCGTGTCCTGCAAACTGGGATGATCGAGAAGAGATCCTTGCCCTCCTCTGTGTGACATCCCTTCAAATACTGGAAGAGTGCGATCATATCTCCCCTCAGTCTCCTCTTCTGAAGGCTAAACATGCCCAGTTCTTTCAGTCTCTCTCTCTCCTCATAGGGCCTTGTTTCCAGTCCCTTTATCATCCTTGTTGCCCGCCTCTGAACCCTCTCCAGTTTGTCTACGTCCTTCTTAAAGTGTGGTGCCCAGATGACAGCATTTGTTTTTAAAAATTCAATAAATAATCTGAATACGTTTAAAAAGACATTGGGGTTGTTTGCAGAAGGGCTTTTGATCCAGCAGAGGTCTCAGCTAATGGAAGTGGGGAGGCCATTTTCAGCCATTCTTGCTCCAGCCGCAGCCTCCTGTGCCCCTTAAAATCTACTCCAGAGGGTTTGCAGACCCTGCAGAAAACCATCCGAGGTGATGCAGGGGGATGCACTGGGGAAAGATAATCAGTGAACACTGCATCCCCACTTTATGTTATCAGAGGTTTCTGCTAAATCAGTGGTTGGCAACCTGCAGCCCTGGGACTGCATACAGCCTTTGGCTTAATTTCAAAAGATTTTTGAAAAGGATCAGTTCAAACCTTTGGCAAGAGTGATCTGTCCTTCTTCCAGAAGCCTGCTGTGTGAGGAGGAAGAGGAAAGCAGAGAGAGAGAGAGAGAGAGAGAGAGAAGAGAGAAGGGGGTGTCCAAAAGAGAGAGACAGTGAAAGGGCATGACAGAATAATAGAGGGGAAAGGCTGGCAGAAAAAGAAAGAAAAGTTTGGCTCTGGTATCACCCACCGCTGGCTTTCTCCCCACAAACCACCAGCATACAGACTCTTGACAGCTTACCACCAAGGGAACGAAACCCTCAACAGTAAAAAGGTTGTCCATCCCCATGCTATTTCAAAGATCCTTCTGCAAATAGATGGAAGCCTTCCATTTGAAGAAAGGCACCATTGAAGAGGTTGAGAGCCAGTGTGGCGTAGTGGTGAGAGTGTTGGACTGGGACCCCGGAGATCCGGGTTCTAGTCCCCGCTCGGCCATGAAACTCACTGGGTGACTTTGGGCCAGTTACTGACTCTCAGCCTCACCCACCTCACAGGGTTGTTGTGAGGATATAATGGAGAGGAGGAGGAGGAGGATTATGTAAGCCACCTTGGGTTCCTTGCAGGAAAAAAGGCAGGGTATAAATATAATATAATAAATAAATAAATAAATAATTGAACAAAATCCATTGTATGATGTATATTGCTTGTTTACTCAGTCAGATGTTCTGACTGAGTTATTAGAATAATTTTGTTAAATGTAGCAATAGTCTAAGAAGCCCAGATTCAAATCTGGAAAGGGGACTAATGAATTCTCAAGAGCTCAGAGGAAATTTACTGTCAAAAATTCTCCTCAAAGTTTTTCCTCTATGAATGAATTTAAGGGCCAATTTCTCTTTCTTTGGTTTCGCAATCTAATTACACATTTGCAGCTGAGTGCAAACCTATATTTTCGTCCTTCTTTTTCTTTTTTAAAATCTCTTGCTGATATCACTGCTTTATTTCCAGTTGATCTGTTTTGATAATTCCAACCTGAAGTACATTTGTGGAGTTCATGGCACTGTGATCTCTCCCCCCCCCCCATTTCTTTCTCTTAGCCACATTTCCTGACATCTCTTTTCTTTTTCAGAAAATTAGTCCTCTTTATAAAGCAGTACACAGGGCCAGCCTGCCCATGAGGCAGGATGAATCCTCTACTCAGGCATCAGATTGGGAGGGGCAGCAGATCGCATGCCCCCACCAGTGAAAGGCCCCCTGCCTGTGGGCACTGCAGCCTCCACTGTGGTAAATTCCACAGTGAGAGAACAGCAAGAAAGCAGGGTCTTGGAGGAGCAGCCCCCTCCCAAAGTGAGACATTAGCCATGTGGGCTTTCTGGAGAGGCCAACCACGCAGTTCATGCTCAGAGTGAGGGATCAGCTGGGCAGGCTCTCTGGAGAGACTGTCCACTCACCTGTCTGCCTGCATAATCTCTTGCTTTGAGGATTCTCCCAAAGTGAGAGACCGGGTGGGCAGGCAGACGGCCTCTCTGGAGAACCCGTCTGCCCAATCTCTCACTCTGGGAGAGTCTCAGAAATGAGAGATTGGGTGAGCAACCTCTCTGGAGAGGCGCCCGGGCCTGAATGCTGCACTTTGAGGGGTCCTTCCTCAAAGCAAGACATTGTGAGGTAGCCCTGGGCCTGGAGGCAGTCCCTGGGGAGGGGAGGAGCGAGATGTTGTTCCCATCTTCAAAAAGGGCAAGAAGGAGGAACCTGGGAACTATAGGCCAGTCAGTCTGACATCAATCCCTGGGAAAATTTTTGAGCAGATTATAAAGAAGTCAGTCTGCAAGCACCTTGAAAACAATGCAGTGATTACTAGAAGCCAGCATGGATTTGTCAAGAACAAATCCTGCCAGACTAACCTGATCTCATTTTTTGATCGGGTAACCTCCCTTGTGGACTGTGGGAATGCTGTGGACATCATATATCTGGACTTCAGCAAAGCTTTTGACAAAGTGCCTCATGATATCCTGATTAGCAAGCTAGCTAAAGGTGGGCTAGATGGAACAACTATCAGGTGGATCCACAGTTGGCTACAGAATCGGACTCAAAGAGTGCTTATCAATGGTTCCTTCTCAAACTGGGGAGAGGTAACGAGCGGGGTACCACAGGGCTCCGTCCTGGGCCCAGTGCTCTTCAACATTTTTATTAATGACTTGGATGAGGAGGTACAGGGAATGCTTATCAAATTTGCAGATGACACAAAGTTGGGTGGAACAGCTAATACTCTGGAAGACAGAAACAAAATTCAAAGCGACCTCGATAGGCTGAAGCGCTGGGCCAAAAACAACAGAATGAAATTTAATAGGGATAAATGCCAAGTGCTGCACCTAGGGAAAGGAAACCAAATGCAGTTACAGAATGGGGGACACTTGGCTCAACAATACCACAAGTGAGAAGGATCTTGGAATTGTGGTAGATCACAAACTGAATATGAGCCAGCAATGCGATGTGGCTGCAAAGAAGGCAAATGCTATTTTGGGCTGCATTAATAGAAGTATAGCTTCCAAATCGCGTGAAGTGATAATGCCCCTTTACTCGGCACTGGTTAGGCCCCATCCTGAGTACTGTGTCCTGTTCTGGGCACCACACTTTAAGAAGGACGTAGACAAACTGGAGAGGGTTCAGAGGCGGGCAACAAGGATGATAAAGGGACTGGAAACAAGGTCCTATGAGGAGAGACTGAAAGAACTGGGCATGTTTAGCCTTCAGAAGAGGAGACTGAGGGGAGATATGATCGCACTCTTCCAGTACTTGAAGGGATGTCACACAGAGGAGGGCCAGGATCTCTTCTCGATCATCCCAGTTTGCAGGACACGGAATAATGGGCTCAAGTTAGAGGAACCTAGATTCCACCTAAACATCAGAAAAAATTTCCTGACTGTCAGAGCAATAAGACAATGGAATCAACTACCTAGGGAGGTGATGGGCTCTCCCACTCTGGAGGCATTCAAGGTGCAGCTGGACAGACATCTGTCAGGGATGCTTTGACCTGGATTCCTGCATTGAGCAGGGGGTTGGACTCGATGGCCTTGTAGGCCCCTTCCAACTCTACTTTTCTATGATTCTATGATTCTATGTATAGGATTGTACTGTAAGTCAATAGCTTGCAAAATGGGGCTTGGGTATTTCAATGACAGAATGAGCCAAGCCCCTGAGAGGGATGTCAGTAATATGGTAGTTATATTCATAAGCTTCACTGGAGATGCCATTTGAGTTTAACTACAGTCTTGGAGAAGATGATTATTTATAATGAGGCCATCCGCAGCCTGGTGCCTTCCAGATATTTTAGACTAACTCCTATTGGCCCTTATCCAGCATGAGCAATGACCAGGAATGATGGGATTTGTAGTCTAAAACATCTGGAGGGCACCAAGTTGGAGGAAGCTGGTATAGAGGCTTCACCCTCAACAGGGAAATCAATTCAGAATACAGAAAAGCTGTAACATGAAATTGGGCTAACCTGAAATGAATAGCTTGAGATCAGAGAGGCCACTCACATTTAGGGCACAATTTAACGGAGATGCCCGTACGCCTCCGAACTCAGAGGATTATGTGCATCCCGTGGAGGGCAGGAGGAGTGCAGAGGTGAAGATCACCTCCATGGTCCTCCCGCCCTGCAACTCAGCTAGGTCCTCCCGCCCTGTGACTCAAAATCGGCCATCTCGCTGAGGCGTTTTGGAATGGGAGGGAAGGAAGCCGAGGCACTGCCAGGATGTGTCGTATCTTGGTGGCGTCGGCCAGTCTCCTCTCCTCCCCACCCTCTGGAACGCCTCCTCAACCCTTTCTCTGAGGTCACTCTTACAACCTCGGAGATGCAGCTTGTGAGGTTCTTTCCTCACTGGCTGTGTGTGTGTGCGTGTGTGTGTGTGTGGGTGCTCCGAGCACGGAGTCCCAGCTTTGAAGTTGGAGTTGCTTTCCAAACTCAGATCTGGGTCCCCCAATAATCCTATGGCCCTCTAGATGCTGCCTACAGGCCATAGGATTGTTTTGTTATGTATTTAAAACCTGGCCCCCTTATCGATCAACTGTTGATCCCGTTGCTCAAAGGTCATACCCAAGCTGCAAATGCATTGCATCATATGTTGCTCTGACTCGCCTATTTGCTCTGCTTAATGGTTAATAATGAATACTGGGTACAAGTCTGCTATATAAATTACAAACCAAAGAGAATCATAGTTCAGTAGAGTGCCATAGGATTCTTTTGGAGATCAGTAAGTATAATAAACATTCCCCCCCCCCTCTGGCAGTGCAATCCTATATGGAAATCCTATATGAGTTTAGTGGGGCTTACTCCCAAGTAAGTGGGTGCTGAACTGCAGCCTGAGTTTACCATTGCTCATGCTTTCTGCCATATAACCAGCATCTATCCACTCCCTTCTGTGGGTTAAAATCCACAGGACAGAGGGTGGCATCAGATTAACTCCCCCTGCCTCTGGGACAACTTCTGTAAGCAGAACGGGGAGGAGGCGATTCCCTCTGCCCCATGCAGCCCCTGCACACCTTCAAAATCTGCTCTCTGTAAGATTGAGGTGGCACAAACAGCTGCAGCGGGAGGAGAGGAGGCAAAAATCCTGTTGCTCAAGTGAAGTCCACTCACACAATGTTGGATTCACCCTAGGTCAATCTGAATGTAATGCTTAGTTAAACCTTATTGATCAGTTCGGCTGGATTCATGTTTTTATTCTGAATGAGGCCAAATTTTAGGTCCAGGATCTGAGAGCATGGTTGCACTCCCAGTACCACACTTGCTCATCAAACTGGAAGCTCAGAATTTCCACAACTGGGGCAGTCCAGGGGCAGTATCTAAGCAGGGCCCACGACTGATTCCATTCCATAAGCAGGGGCCTCTGCCGATACTGTTCTGCAAGTGGTGCCCACAGCTTGTGCGATGGGGATTTAGCAGTCCCTTTAGGAAGCCTCAAAATGAGCAGAAATGCTTCTTTCTAGAGCTCCCTTATGCAAGTTCTGCCAACCTCCCCTGTTCCAGAAATGAGCATATATATTTTTTGTGCTCATTTCCAATTTCTAGAGGAAGCACTAAATCCCCATTGTGCAAGCATATTGTGCAAAAGACAGCACATCAGTGCAGACTTCCTAAACAGTGCCAGCATCTAAGAATGTGAAATATTTATTAGGTCCCCTGCCTAAAAATTTGACGCTACTCGTGCAGTTCTGTTTCTATTAAAGATAATGGCAGATCTTCATCAATGTCCTAATAGAATTGGGATATACCCAATAGTTGTTGTTTACTACTGTTAAGAATTTGAAAGAAGACAATACTGAGATTGCCTGCAGGGCAGGGCCTAGGCTCCTTATTTAAGCATCAAAAAGAATATAAAATGGTCTTACTATCTGAAAGATGATTTCAAATTGCTATGAAAACCGTATTTTTAAGAAAAACCTTTGGGTCAAAATCAATATTAATATTTTAGAGTAAATTCCAAGTCATGTGCAAACTTTAAAACATTCCAAACAAATATTGTTCCAATGATTTTTGTTGTTGTTTAAAAAAGCAATAATAATAAAATATTGAAAATGACAAGATATGCAATGTAGTGAAACCAGCTTCTAAAATTCCTTCTTATGATAATCACTGGAAAGGTGAATTATTTATGTTGTGCAAATGTAGAGAGCTAGGGCACAATCCACCATTGTTGCAGCATTCCTATGTATTCCTGGATCCTCTAATGTCTTTTATGGGTACTATTAACAGAAGGATTACAAATCCCAATGAAGTCCATCATCAACCTCTCCTTGTTACTGATTAGTCTTCAAGTCCATTGTCACCACCCCCCAGGACCCTATGGCTACCAGGATGATCACGAAGATAACCATCCACCTGAACATGAACATCTTCCTTTGGAAGAAGAACAGGGGCTCACGTCCCCAGACTATCATAGGATAGCTCCCAGTAATGCTGACTTTGCATTCAGATTCTACAGGAACATAGCTTCAGATTCAGCTGCCAAAAATATTTTCTTATCTCCCCTCAGCATCTCCACAGCTTTTGCATTGCTGACCTTAGGTGCCGAATCTGAAACCCAGGATGAGATCCACAAGGGACTTGCTTTTAACCTCTTGGAAATTGAGGAGAAGGAGATACATGAAGAGTTCCGCCAGCTCATCCACGTGCTTAACTATCCAAATAGCAAAGCACAGGTGAACTTAGGGAATGCCTTGTTTATGGAACAGTCACTGAAATTCCTGCCTACGTTTCTGGAGGATGCCAGAAACTTCTATGAAGCTGAAGGTTTCTCCACTGACTTCAGTGTTTCTGGTGTGGCTAAAAAGCAGATAAATGATTATGTACAGAACAAAACTCATGGGAAAATAGTCCATGCCCTTGATAAACTTGATCCAGGCACTGTGATGGTCCTTGTGAATTACATCTTCTTCAAAGGTAAGTCGAAGAATAGTTATTAACAAATGGGACCTGCTCCAACACAACACTAGAGTATCTCCACTCTGGTCAAGGAGCGCTCTTGTTAAGAGTCCCACCAGCCTGGAACTGGAGTTCTTTATCTTGCAGTGCTGTTCAGGGAGCTGCAGGGATGGGGGAGGGATAATGGATGATTTTCTTCTCTTCCCCCACCCTCCTGCTGTGCTATAAGAGGAGCGCTTCTGGTCATGGCTTCAGGGAGCCTGGAACAGGAGCCTTAGAGCGCTCTTGGCCTCTGGGGGCAGGGGAGTTTCAGGAGTGGGGGAAGGGCTAAAGGACACTTTTTAACCCTTCTTCCAAGGCCTTCTCCTGTACTATAGAGGACTCGAGACCACCCAGCCCCAAACCTGAGCATTTTATAATTATGTAGCTGGGGTGGGGGGACTTGTAGATGTCTCCCCTGCAATCCTCCATGTCACCCAAAAATCTGCTTTGGAGAGCAGATTTTGAGGGTGTGTGAAAAGCTGCAGCATAAGGGAGGTGGACTCACCCCACTCCCAGTTTTATTTATTTATTATATTTATACCCCACCTTTTTTCCTGCAAGGAACCCAAGGCGGCTTACATAATCCTCCTCTCCATTTCATCCTCACAACAACCCTGTGAGGTAGGTTAGGCGGAGAGTCAGTGACTGACCCAAAGTAACCCAGTGAGTTTCATGGCCGAGCAGGGACTAGAACCAGAATCTTCCGAGTCCCAGTCCAACACTCTCACCACTACGCCACACTGGCTCTTGTGCTGATGGAACAGTTCTGCTGATGGAACAGCTTCCATCAGTGGAATGACATCATTGGATACAACCCAGAGATTAATTCATTTAGGATGCAATCCTATGCAGGTTTAGGCAGAAAAAAGGCCTGCAACTCCCAGCATGCCCCAGCCACAATAGCTCCCATCCACCCACCTCATACTTTTTGTACCATCTAGCCTGATTAAGGATTCTGGAGAATTTGCATCCTTCCTCACTGTTTTGTGACATTTTAGTTGATCCTAAAAAGGTATTCCCCAATTGTGATCCCCCCCCCCCCCGCCGCCTCAAGGACCAACATGAGTATCTTTCCTTTTTATGATTAAATACATAGCTAATGTGTAGAACATTGCCTTCTGAGGAATTAAATATTCACACTCCTCTGTTACCTAATCTTTTTCTTCCAAGCTTACTGGGAAAAACCTTTTGATACTCACTTTATCAGGGAGAAAGATTTCTTTCTGGATGCAAACACTACTGTGAAAGTCAACATGATGCAGCGAAAAGGCCACTACAAGTTTCTCCATGATGAAGATCTCTCTTGCTTGGTGGTGGAAGTTCCCTACAAAGGCGATGATGCTACAACATTCTTTATTCTGCCGGATGAAGGAAAACTGGAGCATGTGGAGAGTACTTTAGAGAAAGAAAGTCTGTCTAAATGGATAAAAGCCTTTACATATCGGTAAGCCTTTTCTCTGTGCTATTTTTAAATGCTGCTCCTGTTAAATTATTATTTAGAGTAGTGTAAATTGAATGCATCTGTTTTAAAACAAAACCAGATATATTTTAAAATTATTGTATGATGTATATTAGTAGCAGTCGCAGTCACTGCCTATAGTAATCAGGAGAGGGTTTTTTTTTTCTTTTTTGGATAGTTTATATGCATTTGTTAGATACCTCGGTAGCCTAATGCAGGGGTGGGCAAGGGCAACACATGACCCATAGGCCACAGGTGCCCTCTGGCCTTAAGTGCAGCCCCCCACCCCACCCCACCCCTGAATTTGTTGTGGCAGCCGCAGGACAATTGGCAAACCCCTTGTTTTAAAGCTAAATTTGCCTTTTTTAGGAGGTTGCAGTTTGCCGCCAAAATTTGATGACAAACTGTAGATTGTTTTGCTGCTGCAACCACCAAAATTCAACAGCACGCAGTGATCGTGCAGCCCCCAGGGGGCTGGAATTGGTCCCCAATGCCCCCAAAGTTACCCAAAGTTAGTTGGTCTAAAGGCCAAACTAGATGTGACATCAATTGTGCGTAAGCATTTGACATGCATTTTTTTTAAAAAAAATTAAATTGCAGCCATGGTTAAAGGGGGTGAATAGGATTGGGACTGTGGCACATGGGAAGGTTAAACCTGGTTGGGGGGGGAGGAGTTTTCTCAGTCATCTTGGAATATCATAATTGTATGAAGTGGGAGAGTCAGGCCATAGTAGTTATCCCCATCATCCACACATTTGTAGGAGATGATCTGAAAGGGGGAACCTGTTCTCCTTATGATTTAGGAACATTGAAATGGAGGAAGCTGCCTTAGACTGAGTCAGACCATTGGTCCATCTAGCCCAGTATTGTCAACACTGGCTGGCACTGGCTTTCCTGGGTTTCAGGCAAGGGTTTTTTCCAGCCCTACCTGGAGATGCTGGGGATTGAACCTGGGACTTTTTGCATGCAAAGCAGGTGCTCTACCACTGAGCTATGCTTTGATCATTTAGGCTCTCTCCATGGTTTGCAGCAGGAGTGGGCAGAAGGTAGATCTGGATCTACTGGTAGATCTCTGGGTGATTTGCCGTAGGTAGGGTTTCTAAGTCACAATAATTTAACAACAGCAGCAACAAAGTGACTTTCTCCAGTCACCGTAAATTATACTGCTCTAATGAAGAAGCCTAGTGTAACCAGGAGTCTGTGAGCTATGTTCAATTTCAATCCAATTCAAATTTGAATTTGTCTAAACATGCGTAGGATTGCACTCTTAGTTAAAGCAGAATTTAGGAGGGATGGAACCCAGGGCAGGTCACACCAGAGGCACAGTAAAGCAGTGGAATCATGGAAACCTTCTCATTCCTTCTTGGGATCCATCTGAATACCCCTATGAGTGCCTAGTGCTAACCCCCCCCCCATTTTAATGGTCTGAAGCTCAAACCCTGCAAATTCAGTTTCTTTTACGCTGCTGGATGTTGTCTAGACAGAATGGCTTGTTGCCCACCATTTAATGCAGTCATCTTCAACATCTTTCAGACCTGGTACCTATCTTTAATTGTAACCTGCAATGTGGGACCCATTTTTAGTTTATCATATTCCAATTTTCACCCTCTTTCTTGTCCTTTCTCTCCTCTTAAAAGAAAACAAACCTAACAACATCAACAAAAATGCTAATTGCCACTAGTTTGACCAAACTAAGATGAGGGTGCAACCCAACACTGGGTCATGACCCCACAACTGAAGACCAATGGCTTAATATTTGGGTTATTTTTGTTTTTGTTAAACAGAAATATAGCTCTGTCCATCCCCAAATTTTCCATTACTGCATCTTATGATGTCAAAGACTTGTTGCAGAGAATGGGTGTGACTGCAGTCTTTAATGACACTGCTGATCTGTCTGGAATTACTGGAGATCACAGTCTGAAGGTTTCTAAAGTAAGTATGTGAGTGGGGTTGATGCTACATATTGCCATCCTTCTTTCCTTGAATCAAATACTTTTTAAAAAATAAAGAAAGAAACTTCATGGTTTGTCATCAGACATTTTATGAAAGTAGTTGACAAAATTACCCCAGGTAAGCATTTAAAACTCATACATTATCATCTGGAGCCAAAGCAAGGGCCCAGCAAAGGGAGCTAAGTCCCAGAAAAGTTTCCCTTCACAAACTTACAGTTGGGAGCTAAATCCCGGGGGGAAATCCATCAGGAATTTGCAGTTCTTGAAGCCTTGCTCTAACAGAGATTCCTGAGTGGTTGAAAAGAACCCCAACCACCAGGGATGGGGACTCGGACTCGACTCGTGAGTTGGACTGAGTCCCCCCTCTGACTTGAGTCTGACTCGAGTCCCAATATTTTTAATGGGACTTGAGACTCGACTCGGGACTCGAGACCAAGGACTCGTCAACATCCCTGGGCTGTTGACGAGTCTTCTGACTGTGCCAGAAGGAGCGCGATCACCGGTGAAGAGCACATGGAAGCGAGGCGCGCTGCTGCTCGGCCACTATGGACAGCTACCAGGAGCGCAGCCCCAACGATGTGTTGAGATTTATTTTGATTGATGTGTTGTTGTGGGGGGTTAGGGTTAGGGTCAGACATTTTGGGTTTGGCTGCTTCTGCCTGCCTGTTTGGGGTTCTCAGCCTCCTCTGCCTGCCTGGTCACTTCTTGACCAGTTCAACAGTTGAATTGTCCAAGACAAAGGGCACTGCCTGTCTGCCTGTTTGGAGTTCCCTACCTCCTCTGCCTGCCTGGTCTCTTCTTAACCAGTTCCACAGTTTGAATTGTCCAAGACAAACGCCTCTGCCTGCTTTAGGGTTCCCTGCCTCCTCTGCCTGCCTGGTTATTTTGGGTTTGTCTGCCTGGCCTGTTCTTGCCAAAATCCGTTGCAGAGTTTTGAAATAAAAAGGCACACTTGTGCCTAGAATTTATTTAAGCCACACATCTGAAGTAGACTTATTTTGTTGGGGGGAAACCCCATTGATTTTAATAGGGACTCGTGGAGTCAGTTTTGGGAGTGACTCAGGACTCGGGACTCATGAGTCACCATTTTGGACCAAGGACTCGGACTCGAGACTCGGGTCCAAAGACTCGTGACTCGACTCGTGACTCGAGACCAAGGACGCTTCAACATCCCTGCCAACCACATATTTAAATTAAACCCAAGCTTAGAATGGGGCAATAAAAGCAATACATAGCTCAATATTGAGAAGAACAACTGTGCAGGCCTAACTAGTGGAAGAGTCTGCTTATAAAGAAAAAGTGTAGGCTAGCTTCAGTTTGGGCTCAGTGTAGGCTCAGGTTTTTAGGTCTTCTAGAGCAGCTCATATTTAAGCTCCAAAATAGACTTATCCCAAGTTTCAGAGTTCAACTTATCATTTAGTTTTTAAAAACATTAACACACAAAAAGGGACTCAGCCCTTGCAAACCACATCCCTTCCTAAATCAGATACCCAGTGGTAGCCCCTTGCATCCCCAGGGGAGCCTGAACCACATCCCTTCCTAAATCACCTACCCTTTGTCTGTTGTCCTCTCCAGTGGTACATTGACTATTCTCCTCTCCCCTAAATAGAAAATCTCCCATTGACTATTGTCCTTTCCCCTAAACAGGAAGACTCCACTGCCAGGGGGCTCAATTGACCTACATTCCCATTCACAGAAAGCTAGTGCAAACCAATAGTTCAACCACAGCCTCCCCCGGTTTTCAGATGAGACCCTCTTATCAGATTGGCTGCAGCAACAGTTGGGCCAAGTAGCTGGAGCTATAAAAGGAGACAGACTTGCAAGGGAGCCAGCTCTCGTAGCGCAAGGAGCACCAGTGATGAAGCATCAGCACACCAGCAAGTTAAGCACCTGTGCGAGTTTAGCAATAGGACAAGGAGGCCAGGGGAGTCAACTCTTCCCTTCCTTCTTGTAGTAAGTAACTGTAAATATAAATACAGTAATACCTTGGATTGCAAGCATAATTCGTTCCAGAACCGTGCTTGTAATCCAAAACACTCTTATATCAAAGCGAGTCTCTGGCGGGCGTGAGCGGGGCCGATTTCGGCCCGCTACGCCTGCTCGAGGCGAGTGGTTACATCCCTACTTGTCTTGCAAGATGTCGCTTGTTTATCAAGTCAAAATTTATTTTAAAAAAAATTGCTTGTCTTGCAAAACGCTCTCAGACCAAGTTACTTGCAATCCAAGGTATTACTGTATAACTATATTAAAAAGTAACTATAAATATAAATACAAAACTATATATAAATCCCCCACCTTTTCCTAGTAAACAACTTAGTTCCCCAGACAGACAAACACAATAATAGCAATAAAATTATGAAAAAAGTTATGAAGGTAGAAAGCAAGCAGGACTGTGGGGGCTATCCAATGTATCATACTGAGTGCCACATGTATGACTATATGCCAGTTGGACAGAAGTCATGGGTGTGTGCTCGGTGTAACTAGCTCCTGGCTCTCAGGGAACAAGTTTGTTCCCTTGAAGCCAAGGTTGCTGACTTGGAGAAGCTGAGAGGCAGAGAGACTGGTGGATGAGACCTTCAGGGACAAAATAGCAATGTCCCAATCCCTGAGAGACAGCTTCTCTACTGGCATGGAGAATGGGGGTCTTGGGGAAGGCATTCTGAGGAAGAGGGAAATGATCCCTTAGAAGGGACCCATTCCTTGGAAGATGAGCAAATATCCTCTCATGCTGAGGACGTGCTTGCAGGGGGCTTGTGGTAGTGGAAGATTCGATCATTAGACATGTAGACAACTGGGTTTGTGATGGGCGTGTAGTTGTGGATATCACGCACCATCAAGATTGCTTTGTAGATAGTGCTGGGGTGGAGTCAGTGGTTGTGGTCCATGTTGGTACAAGTGACATGGGGTAATGTAGTTGTGAGGTCCTGGAAGCCAACTTTAGGTTGCTAGATAGAAGGTTGAAATCCAGGACCATCAAGGTGGCTTTCTCTGAAATGCTACCTGTTCCATGTGCAGGGCCAGCTAAGGTGAAGCTGAGGAGTCTTAATGAATGGATGAGAAGGTGGTGCAGGGAGGAATGGATTGGATTTGTTAGGCACTGGGGAACATTTTGGGACAAGCTGGGCCTGTACAAGAGGGACGTGCTCCACTTGAACCAAAATGGACTGCTGGTGCTAAACATAAAAAAGATGGCAGAACAGCTTTTAAACTGAACCCTGGGGGGAAACTGACAGGAGCTGGGAAGCATTGGGTTCTGGTTGAATCATCCCTAGGTGATGAAAATGAAAACGTTTCCAATTGCCCAAATGTAGAAAGGGAGCATATGGTGAAACACAATAGTCAAAGAGGTCTAAGTGCCATAGCAGAAGATGCACACACCAGAGACATTTTTGGGAGGGACACTGTGTATAGGTCTTTCTAAACAAATGCTAGAAGCCTCCAAGCCAAAATGGGAGAGTTGGTGTCCCTGGTTTTAAAGGAGAACCAAGATATAGTGGGCATTATGGAAACCTGGTGGAATGGAGAGAACCAGTGTGATGTGGTCATCTCTGGATATAACTCTATAGGAAGAACCAGGAAGGGTGTACTGGATGAGGTGTTGCTCTATACGTCATAATGCTGAGTACACTAGAAAACCTAAAAGGGGAACTCTTCCACAGAAGTGCTGTGGGTGACAACACCAAAGTCCAAAATTAATTTAGTTCTGGGAACATGCTATCATCCCTCAGACCAGAATGCTCAGGGTGATCTTGAGATGGAAAATGAAATCAGGGAGGTCTCCAAACAAGGAAGTGATGTAATAATTGGTGACTTCAATTACTCCCACATTGACTGGATAAATGTATGTTCCAGTCACGACAAAGAGGTTACATTTCTCAAAGCCCTAAATTACTGTGCCCTGGAACAGGTGGTCATGGAACTGATCAGAGGGGAGGCAACCTGGATTTAATCCTAAGTGGTGTCACCTGAGACCTAGTACAAGTTGTAAATGTTGTTGAACCAATTGGAAACAGTGTCCACAGTACTATCAGATGTAATATATATTTAAGTGGAAAATTGCCAAGGAAGACCAACACAGTCCAACACAGACCAACACACTTGACTTTAAAAGAGGAAACTTCTTTAGAATTAGGGAACTGGTAGTAAAAAGGAAGTTGAAAGGGGGAGTCGACGGTTAAATCCTTTCAAAATGCTTGGAGGTTACTCAACACCACAGTAATAGAAACTCAGCTAGAACATATACCATAGGTAAGGAAAAGTAGCACCAAGTCCAAGAGGTCACCAGTATGGTTAATGAGCAAGGTCAAGGAAGCTATTAGAGAAAAGAAGGCTTCCTTCAGAAAATGAAAGTCTTGCCCAAATGAGGAATACAAAAGGGAGCACAAGCTTGCACAAAGGAGATGCAAGCAGACAATAAGAAATTCACAAACAAACAAAAAACATTTTAAGGAGCATATCCCTAACAACATCAAGGGAACAACAACATCTTCCCTAACCATGAAGAATTCTTTAAATGTATCAGAAGCAGGAAACCAGCTAGGGAGAAGGTTGGACTGTTGGATGATAATGGAGTTAAAGGAGTACTAAAGGAGAATAAGGAGATTGCGGAGAAGCTGAATGAATTCTTTTCATCTGTCTTCACTGAAGGATAGGACAGGATACCTGTGCCTGAACTGATATTTTCAGGAAGGGAGTCTGAGGAACAGAAGCAAATAGTGGTGACAAAAGATGGAGTTGAGAACTTCATCTTTTGTCACCACTATTTACCTCAGTTCCTTATTGACAAACTGAAAGTTAATAAATCACTAAGCCAGATGGTATCCATCCTAGAGTTCTTAAAGAACTCTAATAGGAAATTGCTGATCTTCTAACAAAAATATGTAGTATGTCCCTATGATCATCCTCTGTACCAGGGGACTGGAAAGCGGCCAATGTAATACCAATTTTTAAAAAGAGTTCTAGTGGGGATCCGGGAAATTACAGGCTGGTTAGCTTAACATCTGTTTGGGTTAAATTGGTTGAACGCATTATTAAAGATAAAATCAGTAAGCATATAGAAGAACAAGCCCTGCTGAGAAAGAATCAACTTGGCTTCCACAAAGGTAAGTTCTGTCTCACTTACCTTTTAGAGTTATTTGAGAGTGTCAATAAACATGAGGATGGGGTGATCCAGTAGACATTGTTTACTTGGACTTCCAAAAGGCTTCTGACAAAGTCCCTCAGAAGACTCCTGAGCAAACATAGCAGACTTGGTATAAGATAAGAGATCCTCTTATGGATCAGTAACTGGTTAAAGAACAGAAAGCAGAGAGTATTGTTAGGGATGTATTGGGCCTGCTGCTTCACTTCCACCCATATATATAGTAGGCTGGACAATTATGATTTTCTAGAACTGCTTTAACACAAACAGCGAACATCTTCTTGGGTTTCTAAGTCAATGGAGACAAGGGTCCCACAGAGAACGCTCCAGCCCCATCAGTTGGCCAAAGGAACAAGAGCCATCAATTGCTATTCATAAACTCCAGCAAGGGAAGATCAGCCTCGCCTAAACTGAACACAAATGCCCCCTTATAGATTACCACTGGCCTTGAAGAACTGATCTTCTTCCCTTAACTTTTCCCTCCACTGCCCTTTCCTTGTGTTTCTTGTCTTTTTAGTTCAGTGTAGTCCAACCTTGGGTCCCCAGATGTTTTTGGCCTACATGCTGGGGCATGCTAGGAGTTGTAGGCCAAAAACATCTGGGGACCCAAGGTTGGACTACACTGTTTAGTTTGTAAGCCTGATGGCAGGGCCTATCTCTCTTTTTTTTTAAAACTGGTGTAAATTCACTTGGGGAGACAACCGTTTTCTGAAAAGTGGGATAAAAATATAAATAAGAAGGAGAAGTAAAGGTAGTAGTAGTAGTAGATGATAGCATATAGAGTAGCTTCTTCAGTTATCAGTAATGGGAAGATCCTAGGCATAATAGTGATTATTGTAAGGGTGTTCCTATTTCAACTGTGCAATGTTGGAGAACATTTGTACGACTTACAGCCAATAAAATGTTGTCCTTTCCCTACAGGCCGTACACAAAACTTTGCTGGATATTAATGAGAGTGGCACGGAAGCAGCAGCTGTCACCACTATAGAGTTTATGCTACGTTCTGCCTCAACTTTTCCTGCACTTGCCATCAAATTCAACAAACCTTTCTTGATTATCATTTTTCATAAGCCAACACGCAGTATTCTGTTCATAGGGAAAATTGTGAATCCTACCAAAAATTAATATTAGAAGAAAATGACAGCCTGTTCAGGTGTTTTCAAAAAATGGTTTCCCCCCTTTGCTTTACAAGTACATTTTAATTGGCCTCACCCCATTAAGGCCATAACCAGTTGTTTTAGGGGTGAATAAGAATGGCTGCAAAGCATTTTTGTAATAAAAAAAATGATGTTAAAACACTGTAATCTTGTAGTTTAACTTCATGTGCCACCATTTTAAATCTGTAACACATTTCTGCCCTTGAAAGGAGCTCATTACTTCCTAGGTGAGCTACTCAATCCCATAAAAAAGCCAGTTCCTAAGAAATGATACCTCTATGAAGATATATGGGTTGGACTTCTCCCAAAGGATCAGGGATGATTATCAGTGTGTCCTATTTATTTTCTATGGGACACAGTAAACAGGATGCAACCAGGAACAAATAAATGTGGCAAGAAAGCGGGGCGGGGAGGGGAATCTGACAAGTAAAATAGATAGCTCTGCAAGATATGAAGATGCAGGACTGAAGTACAAAAAAAGGGGGGGCTGTCGGTTTTAATATGTG
The DNA here is from genome assembly GCA_021292165.1 of Shinisaurus crocodilurus. NCBI lineage: Eukaryota > Metazoa > Chordata > Lepidosauria > Squamata > Shinisauridae > Shinisaurus > Shinisaurus crocodilurus. The sequence continues at coordinate 287,435,389 of CM037876.1, read as the reverse complement.
CATGGAAACCTTGCCCTCTGACCTGTGCTCTCATTCCAGATGTTTAGGGTGGGATGTGATCCCTCAGTCAGAAGCTGTATGAATGAACATATTGCTCCCTCTAAGGATAAGTCTCTCTTTTTTTTGTTACTACATCACATTCCAAGGCTCTGCCCTGGTTTATACATTCAAGCTGGGGATACACTGCAATAGTGTGGTGAGCTAATGGCATGAACGCCTTCCATCTACCATGCAAGATGCTTGTAGTGTGAATCAGGTAAGCGCCCAACCCCATGCAGAGGTCCGGTTTGTGTGATCCTTCCTTGCCCTTTTGGTCTATGTAGGCAAGACTTGTAGTTTGTAGGAGGTCAAACAATGTGTTCGTTAGAGTAACGGATGCATTCTTAATCCAAATTTCTCCCTGGATGCATGATTGATTGATTGATTTCATTTTTATACCGCCCAATAGCCAAAGCTTTCTGGGTGGTCACAGCAATTAACAAGACAGTCCCTGCCCGCAGGCTTACAATCTAAAAAGACACGACACACAAGGAAAAAGGAATGGGGAGGGAAGAAGGGGGAATATTAATTAATACTCCTAGCAGGGCTGGTGGAATGGCCCTGCGCTCCCTCTCTTCTCCCTCCTCTCAGCCTGCTGGAATGGCTGGTGGTGGTGACAGTTGAGGGAGGAGGAGCCTTCAGGAGGGCAGCCTTTCAATGATGAAAGGTCCATTGCTCTAAAAACAACATGCTATATCCCAAAGTTCCTGGAGAGGGTCTTCTGTTTTACTCAAGGGCCAACTATACAAGACACCAGGGATGTTGAAGAGTCTTTGGCCTCGAGTCACGAGTCAAGTCACGAGTCTTTGGACCCGAGTCTCGAGTCGAGTCTCGAGTCCGAGGTCCAAAATGGTGACTCGAGTCCCGAGTCACTCCCAAAGCGGTGGCCCATGGAGGGAGCGGGAGAGTCTCCGCGAGAGGAAGAAGACCTGCCCTTCCTCCCGCGGAGACCCTCCCACTCCCTCCATGGGCCGCTGCCATCACCACTTACCGTCACGAGCCCTCCCTGGGCTCGTAGTTCTCTGCAGCGGCACGGAGCGTTCTCCGCGGTGGCGCGGAGCGTTCTCTGCTCCACTCGAGTAGCCACCGCCGCCTCACCGCTGCCCGCGCCGCCGCTCACCTCACCACCAACGCCTCACCACTGCACGCAGCCTCGCCGCCCGCATGCCGCCGCTCACCTCACCACCACCGCCTTGCCATTGCATGCCGCTTCGCCACCGCCGCTCACCTCGCTGCCGCCTCGCCATTGTACGCTGCCGCGCCTCCCGCACTGGTCCCGTTGCGTCACTTCCGCAGTGGCGGTGGTGGTGAGGTGTGCGGGCGGTGGTGACGGAGTCCTTGATGTCGAGTCCCGAGTCTAGTCTTGAGTCCCTTTGAAAATAATGGGACTCGAGTCTGACTCGAGTCAGAGGGGGGACTCAGTCCAACTCACGAGTCGAGTCCCCGAGTCCGAGTCCCCATCCCTGCAAGACACCATTCACATAATTAACAACGGAAATCATCCAGTTATCACATGGCTAATGTTCAAAGTGGAGTTCTTTATGTTCAAGTAGTTACATCACTCCTGTATCCTCCACAACCCTTGCAGGTTCTTTCAGCGCTACAGTCCCAGAAAGTTCTGTTGGAGTAGGAACCCTTTGTATCTCTATTGGGGAAGAGTCAACCTGTGGAGAGTATCATTGCCCCCTGTTCCGAATATGGGTTCCAGGTTTTGTTCCTTCAACCAGCTGCTGCTACCCTGAATCTCCAGCCTTGTTCTTTGACCTTCTCCTTTATTTGCCTTGCCTTCTCACTTCCTCTCTGTTGCATCTCCCTTTCCTCTTCCCTCTCTGTCCTTCCACCTCTTCTTATCTGTTGTTCCTTTGTTTTCCACCACATGCTGTTCCTTAACAAGTCCAGTATGGGCCACCCTGCCAATTGCAGATCCTTCTGCAGCCACATGTTCCAGACATCAATTCTGGACTAAAGTGGCCATATATCAGATGGCGAAGCAGACATTGGGGCTATGTTTAGGGTGTTACACTTGGGTTACGTCTGGATTGGTACACGTGGAGTTGGGACACGTAAGTGCACACATTTCCCGGAGAGGAGCAAGATCTTTTGCTAGAGTCTAACATGTGTTGTTTAGAGTGTAGGTACCCCTACTTATCCTTATACTAAAACATACTATCACACTTAGAAATACGAAGAATGAAAGACAGAACAGATACAGATTCCTTACTAACAATTCTCTTATGTTTAAGCTACAATTAAGTAGCAAAGCAGCAACTATACACAAACTCACATCCACACTTTCTATATCTAAAAGAAAGGGAAAGCCCTGTGCCTATGGAGAGCAGTAGAGCATGGGGGGGGGTGAGCCCCATCCTAACAAAGAGGAAAATAAAGCAAACTCTGTGAGCCATGCCCATCTCCAACGTTGCGAGGCTGCTCTTCGGTGAGCTGTCCTGTTGCTGGCAAGGGTGAGCTTCAAGAGAGCTCGTTTCCATACTGGTAGCAAGCATTCTTATACTCTTGATCCCCCTGTTTCTCTTATGGAGGAAGGAGTGGCTGCTCAGATGAGTCAGTAAAACTGCCTACATGTCTTTACCTATTTCCTCATTGTTCTATTGTGTTTTGCCTTTTAGTTAGACATTTCTTGTTGACTAAACATTTCTTTAATTATTTCGTGATGTATTTTATTATGTTTATTTCCTCTCTTCCAACATCCTACGAATCCCATCACCTCTTAAATTATGTACACAGTCTGGAGTCTTCCCCTTCTGTGTACATCACTTATTCCCATCAAGACAGGAACCTTATCAATGGTACCTTCTCAAACTGGCAAGAGGTAATGAGCAGGGTACCGCAGGGCTCAGTCCTGGGCCCAGTGCTCTTCAACATTTTTATTAATGACTTGAATGAGGAGGTGCAGGGAATGCTTATCAGATTTGCAGATGACACAAAATTGGGTGGAACAGCTAATACTCTGGAAGACAGAAACAAAATTCAAAGTGATCCCGATAGGCTGGAGCAATGGGCTGAAGCAACAGAATGAAATTTATTAGGGATAAATGCCACGTTCTGCACCTAGGAAAAAGAAACCAAATGCACAGTTACATGATGGGAGATACTTGGCTTAACAATACTACAAGTGAGAAGTATATTGGAATTGTAGAGCACAAGCTGAATATGAGCCAGCAAAGTGATGTGGCTGCAAAAAAGGCAAATGCTATTTTGGGCTGCATTAATAGAAGTATAGCTTCCAAATCGCGTGGAGTACTAGTTCCCCTATACTCAGCACTAGCTAGGCCTCATCTTGAGTACTGCATCGAGTTCTGGGCACCACACTTTAAGAAGGATGCAGACAAACTCGAAAGCGTTCAGAGGAGGGCAACAGGATGATCAGGGGACTGGAAACAAAGCCCTTTGAGGAGAGACTGAAAGAACTGGGCATGTTTAACCTTCAGAAGAGAAGACTGAGGGGAGATATGGTAGCGCTCTTCATGTACTTGAAAGGTTGTCACACAGAGGAGGGCCAGGATCTCTTCATCATCCCAGAGTGCAGGGCATGGAATAATGGGCTCAAGTTACAGGAAGCCAGATTCCAGCTGAACTTCAGGAAAACTTTCCAGACTGCTAGAGCAATATGACAATGGAGCCAATTACCTAGGGAGGTAGTGGGCTCTCCCACACTGGAGGTATTCAAGGTGCAGCTGGACAGCCATCTTTCAGGGATGCTTTAACTTGGATTCCTGCATTGAGCAGGGGGTTGGACTCGATGGCCTTGCAGACCCCTTCCAATTCTATGACCTCCTGTTAGGCATCACTTTTCATTCCTATCTTTATCACCTCCAGTCACCCAAACCACTCATCACGTCTCTCTTTCACTCAGTACCAAACGCTACTCCAGTTCATTCTCCTTCACTTTCCCATAAAGCACAGCAACTTTTCAGGCCTTTCTTATGCTTTCTTCCTTTCCTTATGGCTATTTTATATTCCGCCATATCAGGAGGGATGATTAAATCATAAAAATCATCACTCGTAACAAGGGATGGGGGAGAAATTTGTTCATTTCACATGATGATGATGTTCTGCTCTCTGTCCCTGTTGATAACCCATATTTCCTCTGTTCCTTTGGCACTTCAGCAAAATTACAATAAGTGTGGCACCTTTTCATTTCTCTTGTGCAAAGCTTCGGTTTGTGTGCTAAGGCATCAAACTGGTCGTTTGAGAAGTGTTGCTGCCTAACTTGTATATGCTCAGGGGTTAGATTATAGTCGTGTTTTGATTTTTTATAAGTGTACAAATGCAGAAATGGCGTTGTGCGTGGAGGGAGAATCAATATCACACCTGCTGATCCAGCTGCCAATGTCATACAGCCAGCATTCTATATGGACAGGTGGGTTGTGTGCATGTAACCAGATACAGATATGTTCTGATCACATGACCAATAACACACACACACACACACACACCCATGCATCTACTTGCATATCAATTAAAGTCCTTTGTCTTTAATTATACCATGGACAACATTCAGTAGAGATTTGTGGCAGGTGCACAACCCAGTGACAAACATTCATAAAGGGCACAGTACTATGCATATTTAGACAGAAATAAGTCCTACAATTCCCAGCATTCCCCAGCCAGCTAAGCTTAGAAGCTTAGGCTGCACAAGCAATGAAGAAAATTGTGTTCCCCCAGCAATCACAAAAGAATAGGGCATCTTGGCGAACATTAAAGCATGGAAGCTCAGAACAACTCTGAAAAGCTCTTAGATGGCTTAAAAACAGGGATTTTGTGAGTAACTAAAATGTGGCAACCTCATAAAATCTTGACAGCCAGTCACATCAGCTCCAGCCTCTCCTATGTGTTTTATGAAGATAATATGTTCAGGGACCATGTAGAACTCAGGTTAACACAAACAAAGGGCCATGCCCATGTTATGTCAAGAAACATGCATGTGTTACAAAGCTCAGTTCAACATGGCAGAGTATAGTGTGATGCTGACAAATGTGATTGGATAGGGGTTTTGGACTGCCAGTTGAGGATTTTTCTTATATGAAATGCACATGGAAGAATGCTATACAATAATGGAGAGAAGCAGGAAAGCTCAGAGCTGGTAAGAGGGAACATACAAGAGCCCAAGTGTGAGTGCACCAAGCTCTGTACTCTCCAGCACTGGAGAACCAGAAGGTGGCCTTGTTTCAGATTTCTGCTGTGGATCAGATTTATCAGTGTACTGTTCTCTGCTACTAGGATAAGAAATACTCTCCACCCAACTCTAAACCATCCCAGGAACCCAGATTCCACCTAAACATCAGGAAAAAATTCCTGACTGTCCGAGCAATAAGACAATGGAATTAACTACCTAGGGAGGTGGTGGGCTCTCCCACTCTGGAGGCATTCAAGATGCGGCTGGACAGCCATCTGTTGGGGATGCTTTGACCTGGATTCCTGCATTGAGCGGGGGGAGGGTTGGACTTGATGGCCTGGTGGTAGGCCCCTTCCAACTCTACTTTTCTATGATTCTATGAGCCATGTGGAAGAGGCATAGGCTGTACTGGCTGCAATCCTATACACACGTACCTGGAAGCAAGTCCCATTATGTGGTTTGTTAGTGTCTCATGCTAATGCACTTGAAAAATAAGCTTGAATAAATTATTCAACAAAACTCTTAAACTAGTGTGCATGGAGATGCCTCAGTTTCATGGGATCAAGGAACCTATGGCATGATGCACATACAACTGAGGCACCACTTGCAGCAGGAAACATCTGTATCCTTTGCTGCACAAGAGAATGTAGACATGTGAAGAAGACCCTGAATCCATCTGGCTGCCTATTAAGGAGAGCATTTGTTGCCATCTATCAGTCTTTGATGTTGCCCTTCTTTTAAAATGGGTATATGTTTTCCAGATGTTTAATTCTTTGACTATATAATACATACTTAATGCATGCCTTTGAAGTTCATAGATTCATTAAGGTGAAGATTCATCCCAAGGACAGTGTTCACTACTTATAAAATGGAACAAATCCACATTACAGTAACTTGGCTCATCTTTGGCTTTGATTAGCAATTCTAATCTACATTCACCTCATTATTTCTTGCATTCCGCTTAAAGCATGTATAATATGAAGTGGATATGCCTTGCGCACTGTGGGCCACATGCCCCCTGTGCATTCATAGGAGCATCCTTATTTCCATCTGTGAACTGGTTGGAGGGTACGAGAGGAGCCCCACTGCTTCCAGTTGAGCAACCTAGAGCAGAATGGTTTTGAGACCATCGGACATAAGGCCCATGCAAATGATCCCTTATCTGTTTACCATTGCACAAAGTGCAGAGATAAGATGCCCATTGCATCATGTTCTGCTCTCTGTCCCCTTTGATAACCCGTATTTGCTCTGCTTAATGGTTAATACTGAAACCTGGGGATTATATAAGTCTGGTACATAAACAAGTAAGCAAAGAGTAGCATAGACCAGCAGAATACCATAAGATTCTTTTGGAGATTCTGTAAGTATGATATACATTTTCCTTCTTTTATTTAAGTTTTTGTTGAGTCCTCTGCACAGCTTTCATCCCATCCCATCCCACCACCACCACCACCACCACTTCATGTTCTTCCCTCAGTCTGCTTTGTAAGAAAAAGCAGGGAAGCAATGCATGACAGTCAGAATGGCAAACTACAGCCATTAATTCAAGCCCAAATGACAAAAACTCTAACAAAAATACTTTCCTTTTTGTTAGGTTAGATAGACTTTTTATTCTGCATGGGTCAAAATGCAGGTATCAGGATGCAACATCTCAGAGAGGTTTTTTATTTTATTTTTTATGGGACTTTGTCCGTTTCCCAGTAAAACACTGGGGGGAAGTTCAGACATACTGCAAAATGTGGCACAATGCAGCATGCAATAGCCAGATCCCAATGATGTAGCATGTGGCCAGAGCAGATGGTGGGTTTTCCTTCTTTTATGCAGGAAAACAGGACAATAGTGTAGACTTCCTTTAAAACACACACACAACTTAGAACCAGCATCTAAAAATTTGAAATATGTGTTCATTCATGCTGTTTACAAGAAATGTGAATTATGTATGTAGCGTGTAGGGCTGGTGGCTAAAAAGTGGACACCAATGAAATCAATGGCAGATCTCCACTGATATTCTAACGAAATGCAATGTACCTGTTCTTACTAGTGCCCAGAAATGTTAAAGGAGCCAACACTGGAGCTGCCTAGAGGAAAATAGTTAAGCACTCTATTGCGATGAAAAATGAAATAGGTTTACTCTTAAGAAGATGAATTGTAATGATGTCAAAATATTTTTTAAATGACTACATTAGCTAAAATCATTATGACTACTCTAGAATCCACGGCAGCAAGCTTGCAAACTTTAAACAAAAATTGAAACACATATTTGACACTTAGAATGATTCGATGGTAGTTTTTTTAAAAATGGGGGGGAAGTATTTTATCGAAATTTCATTGTCGTATACAATTTATTTATTTATTTTATTATATATTTTTATTTTTATTATATTTATACCCCACCTTTTTTCCTGCAAGGAACCCAAGGCGCCTTACACAATCCTCCTCTCTGTTTTATCCTCACAACAACCCTGTGAGGTAGGTTAGGCTGAGAGTCAGTGACTGGCCCAAAGTCACCCAGTGAGTTTCATGGCTGAGCGAGGACTAGAACCTGGATCTCCTGACTCCCAGTCCAACACTCCCACCACTACACCACACTAACTTTTTAAAATTTCTTGTTACATACGCTACTCACAAGGAAAGTGACTGTTAGATGTTGTGTGTATTTATAGATGTTGTGTGAATTTATAGATCAACAGCATGATCCAGCATTTTTAAAGGAGGTTATTCCACTGCTCAGCCTGGAGAGCTTTGGCTGGGCACACGTTTGCATACAGGCCGGAAGGAGACAGGCCCCCTGTGATGCTGGTGTGCAAATGCACATTGTGTCCATGCTGAGAAGGGTGTGGTTTGGATGGTTAAGTAAGCCAGCCCCACCCCTCACCAGGCTTCTTTCATTTCTGGCATCCACTCACTATCCCTTAGTCCAGGGTAAGATTAGCTTGGCACGTTTTGAGAGCCAAGTAGCTTTTTGGTTTTACCTATCGACAGGGTTTCTTTTCTTTTTTTCTTTTTTGCCTACTCTGCACTGAGGGCCAGGAAGTAGGGGGGTGTGTGCAGGGAGAGGAACAGTATTGCAGATTAATTAGGATGGTACAGTTCCGTTTCAAAGGAATGTGTGGGGAATTACATTAATAGGGATGAGGTTTGGTGATGAGCACTCTTCAGGCACCTTTATGGTGAATGGCGATGCCAAAGACTTGCCACTCAGGGCTGCGTGGCCCATGGGTATGGTACAGATTGCCTGTCTCGTCCTCCTGGGAAAGGGTGAACCGGGATCCCCTCTCCCTATTCAAAAGCATATATGTGACTTATGAGACAGGGTGGGGACAATTGCCACCCTTCTCCCTGGGCAGGGGCAGGTTCATCCTACAGCTGCCTGCAGGACCCTTAAGAGACTAACTTCTCACGCATTCAGACACCTCTGCACATGCTATTGTAATGTTAAATGTGGCCTTAATTCAGCCTGTTTACCACTGTGGTGCTCCTTTATTTCCTGTCCTGTTTGCAAGTCCCAGTCATTTCCAATGAAATGCCCTCTTGAGCAAAATCCACTCCTTTAAATGGAGTTGAGCAGGATAATTGAATTAAACATTCTTTCTTTTAATGTCTGTAGGAATTTTTAGGCAGAAGAATTACAGATCCCAATGAAGTCCACTTATTTCTCCTTGTTACTGATTGTTCTTCAAGTCCATTGTCATCACACCCCAGGACACGACAATGAACCAGAAAGCGACAGAGATAAAATCATATTTGAAGATCAAGATTCTTCTTTGGAAGAACAGGGAAATAAGGCCAGATACTATGATAAGATAGCTCCCAGTAATGCTAACTTTGCATTCCGATTCTACAGGCAAATAGTGTCTAATCCAACTGCCAAAAATGTTTTCTTTTCTCCTCCCAGCATCTCTTCAGCTTTTGCATTGCTGGCCCTGGGTGCCAAACTTGAAACCAAAAGCCAGATTTACAAAGGGCTTGCTTTTAACTTGTCAGAGACTGAGGAGAATGAGATACACAAAGGTTTCCACCAGCTCATCCATGTTCTTAACCATCCAAATGACAAAGCACATGTAACCATAGGGAATGCCTTGTTTATAAAAGAATCCTTGAAAATACTGCCTATATTTCTGGACAATGCCAAGACCTTGTATGAAGCTGAAGGCTTTTCTTGCGACTTCAACAATTCTTCAGCAGCTGAAAAGCAGATAAATGAGTATGTGCAGAACAAAACCCATGGGAGAATAACCCATGCAGTTGAGGGCCTTGATCCAGAAACGGTAATGGTTCTTGTGAACTATATTTTTTTCAAAGGTATGTTGAGAAAAAAATACATAATATTTGGGGGCAGTAAATATTCAGGAGACTTCAAATAAAAGGAATTTTCTAGGTGCAAAGACTTGAATCTGGACTTAAGTCACGCTTAGAATAGAACGATTGTAATCTATAGGACAATTTAGCCCTGACTAACTTAAATCCCTTTGATTTCAATGGGTTTACCCTGAGCATGAGTAAATCTGTATCCAACCCATAGTCAACAACTGGGCAGCAAAGCAACTGGTGGTTAGGGGGAGGTTTGGTTTTGGAGCAGAATATGACAGGATTAAATTGGTACAACAAAATCCTGAAGTTTCATTTTTTTAAAAAAAAAAAGAGGTGAATTTTCCAAATGTTGGTGGTGCTTGATATGTTGGATTTTTCACTTGTCTTTCAGTTCAAAATCAGAGACATAATAAGGGATATTTCTAGTAAGCAGTACATTGTGCTCCTCTGTTCAGTACATCTCTCTACTAGTGTTCTTCTGCTTGACCCATTAATGCATTTACTTTTGCTCTTGCCCAGGTGACTTCCATGGTCCATGGGCAGAGCAATCCTATGAGCCCTAGACAGGATCTAGAGGGCCATAAGATTTTTCGGAGTCCCAGCTCCGAGGTTGGAAAAGAGCTCCAACCTTGGAGCAGGACTCTGTGCTTGGAGTGCCCTCCACCTGCTCCAGCCTCCTTCCCTCCCCATCCAAAGTTCCTCAGCCTCCTTCCCACCCCATCCGTGCCTAAGCTAGATGGCAAAAATCAGCCATCTAGCTGAGTTGCAGGGTGCGAGGAGTGCAGTGGTGATCTTCACCTCCGTGTTCCTCCTGCCCTCCAAGTAACTCATAGATTTCATAGATCCTAGAGTTGGAAGGAGCCTACAAGGCCTTCGAGTCCAACCCCCTGCTCAATGCAGGAAACTAGAGGAGGGGTCTCCCATCCAAGTAATAACCAGGCCTGACCCTGCTTAGCTTTCCACGCTCTGACAAGCTGAGCTAGCGTGAGCCGAGTTTGGAGGCTTATGGGCATCCTCATTGTATTGTGCCCTTAGTTGGATTTGGGATTTATTTTCTTTACACACAATTCCAGGTCTCTTGTATTGCTTTTTAATTGATTTACATAAATAAATATGTAAGTATTATAGAGAACTTTGCCTATTTGGGAGTTAGCATTCACACATGTTTCTTTTCCTCCATAGCCTATTGGGAAAACCCTTTTGACACTGACTGGACTGTAGAAGATGATTTTTTCATAGATGCAGTCACAACTGTGAAAGTCCACATGATGCACCGACAAGGCAATTACAACTTTCTCCGTGATAACTATTTATCTTGCTGGGTGGTGGAAGTTCCATATAAAGGAGGTGTGTCTGCCTTGTTCATTCTGCCAGACAGAGGGAAAATGGAACATGTGGAGGGTACTTTGGCTGTTGAAGTGCTGGCTAGATGGAAAAAATCCTTTACATATGAGTAAGTCTTCTTCGTGCTCTGTTTAAATGTTGCTGCTGTATTATGGTTACTTATAATGTATTACAGAACAGGATAAAGTCACTTACTTTAAAACCAAACTGGGTAGATTTCATAGAGTTGGAAGGAGCCTACAAGGCTATCGAGTCCAACCCCCTGCTCAATGCAGGAAACTAGAGGAGGGGTCTCCCATCCAAGTAATAACCAGGTCTGACCCTACTTAGCTTTCCACGCTCAGACAAGCTGAGCCAGCGTGAGCCACAGGGCTGTCTATATTGGAAGCTGCCTTATACTGAGGGAGATCATTTGTCCATCTAATTCAGTATTGTCTATATGCCAACTGGCTGTGGCTATCCAGTGTTATTTTCCAACCCAACATGAAGATGGCAGGGATTGAACCTGGGTCCCTCTGCATGCGGAGAATGTGCTCTGCCACTGAACTATGACCCATTCCTTTTAAATGTCTTTTAAAAGGCATTGTATGGTGCATGTGTGTTGTTGCGTCATCACCACCCCATTTTGGTGGTGGTGGTGGTGGGGTTGACCCTGTGTTAGCATTGCCAGCATGGGGCAATCTCTCCCATCAATACCTCCCTTCCAACACCATCATTCTATATGGATGGTACTGGTTTCTAGTTGGGTACTGGTAATGGGGAATGGTCGCTTCAGTTGCATCAATTCCATGTGCCTCTTTCAGCAAACAGAGACATCTGGGAATGAGATCCATCACTCTGCCAGTGATAACCATCTAGCTCCAAGGTAGGGGTGACTCTGGAACTAACCACAGCATAGAATACCATACCATAGACACATTTTGCCAAAACAACACATTTGTTAAGGGTGTGGCCCTTAACAGCCATAATTTCCCAGCATTTTTGGAACTTGACTGAACATGGAAAGCCCTTAACACAACATGTTAAACTGAAAGGTGTTTGTTTGTTTGTTTGTTTATTGAATGTTTATTTAGCCTTTGAAGGTTCAAGTACAAATAACTTGCAGAAGTTTCTAAGAAAATTCAATGATATGTTTCTTTCCTATAAAGCAACTTTGAAAGGGGTGATTTGGAAGAGGAAATCGACAGGGGAAGTTGCTTAACCCTTTCCCAACATACCACATGATTTGTATAATTGGCAAGTAATTTGTATAATATGCAAATTAGCCAGACCTGGAATATGGCAACCCTAGTGTTATAGTTCCTTGGGGAGTGGGTCAGGGGGGATTATTTTTCCTGGGTTCTCCAAGGAGCACCATCAAATCAGTCAGTCAGGCGGTCACTCGTGACCGAGTAAGATTGTCTTCCAGGATAATTTTTTTTTATTTCATTTTTTACAAGGAGGAATATTCTAAAGAAAATTGTGTAGACTCTAGCGATGGGTCTGTAAGTGACTGTGGAGGCCAATTCTAGATCCACACAGCTTCCCACAGTGAGGACACAGGTTACCAGATGGAAGATGGTCCTGTAAAGGATTCATTTGACGTGCTTTTCGCTTAGCACGTTTCTCCCTTTCACCTTGCACTCGAGTTTCTTCAAAGTCCACAGAGCCTTTGTGAAAGGCCAACCTCCAGTTAGATCGTTCATGGGCCAGAGCTTCCCAGTTTTTGATGTTTATATTGCATTTTTTTAGATTAGCCTTAAGAACATCTTTAAACCTCTTATATTGACCACTGATATTCCGCTTTCCATCCTTGAGTTGGGAATAAAGTAACTGCTTTGGGAGACGGCAGTCAGGCATTCGAACAACATGACCGGTCCACTGAAGTTGGCGTTGAAGGATCATTTTTTCAATGCTAGTAGTCTTTGCTTCTTCTAGTACACTGACATTTGTTCGCCTATCTTCCCAAGTAATTCGCAGGATTTTCCGGAGGCAACGTTGATGAAATCTTTCAAGGAGTTGGAGGTGACATTTATAGATAGTCCATGTTTCACAGGCATACAATAAAGTTGGTAATACAATGGCTTCATAAACCAGTGTTTTGGTCTTCTTACAAATATCCCGATCCTCGAACACTCTATGTTTCATTCGAGAAAACGCGGCACTTGCGGAGCTCAGACGATGCTGGATTTCACTGTTGATGTCAGCTGTAACAGAAAGATAGCTGCCAAGATAGAGAAAATGATCGACATTTTCCAGTATTGTCCCGCCAAGCTGGATAGATGGCATCACCAAAGGGTTAGCTTGCACTTGCTGATGAAGCACTTTGGTTTTTTTTATGTTAAGTGAGAGACCAAGTTTTCCGTATGCTTCTGCAAAAGCATTTAGGATAGTTTGGAGATCATCCTCTGAATGTGCGGAGACCACATTATCATCAGCATACTGAAGTTCCACAACGGAGGTTGTAATTACCTTACTTTTTGCTTTCAGCCTCCTGAGATTAAAAAACTTTCCATCTGTTCGATATATAATTCCCACACCAGTGGGAAGTTTCCCCTCGACAAGATGTAAAATCATGGCGATGAAAATAGCAAATAATGTTGGGGTGATAACACATCCCTGTTTAACACCTGATCCCACTTTAAATGGAGCACCATGAGAGCCGTTGTTGTCCAAGACCGTAGCCGTCATGTAGAAGTCGCAAGATATTCACAAATTTATTGGGGCATCCAATTTTCATAAGGATAGTCCAGAGAGCTGTTCGGTCTACAGTATCAAAGGCCTTAGCAAGATCAATAAATGTGATATAAAGGGGTTGATTTTGCTTCGGGCATTTTTCTTGGAGCTGACGTGCAGTAAAAATCATGTCTACTGTCCCTCTAGAGGGGCGGAAACCATATTGAGTTTCAGGGAGGATCTCTTCTGAAATAGATAGAAGACGGTTTGCGAGAATCCTGGCAAATATTTTACCTGTGGTAGCTAAGAGAGAAATGCCCCGATAGTTTCCACAGTCTGTTCTATCACCTTTCTTAAAGAGGGTGATAATTATGGCATCCCTGAAGTCTTCTGGGATCTCTTCTCTTATCCAGATTTTTTCGATGAGTTTATGAAGATGTTGTACAAGTTCAGGCCCCCCTTCTTTAAAGATTTCAGCAGGAATCCCATCTGGTCCATTAGCTTTGTTATTCTTCATTTGGTTAATGGCTTTTTTTACTTCATCCAAAGTGGGGAGTATTGCAAGTTCCTCTCTAATTTGTTTTTGCGGGATTTGCGAAAAAAATCTCATTATCCATCTTAGATTTACGATTTAAAAGGTCATAATAATGCTCTTTCCAACGCAGTGCAATAGACTCTTTGTCTTTTAAGAGTTTGGTGCCATCTTTTGATTGTAAAGGGTTTGTACCATAGGTTTTTGGTCCATAAATGGCCCTTGTGGCCTTAAAAAAGCCCCGTGCATCATGAGATTCTGCAAGTTGTTGAATTTCTTCAGCTTTCTTTTTCCACCAAGCGTTCTTAAGTTCTCTTGTTCTTCTTTGGACCTCAGCCTTTGCGCTAGCGTAGGTTTTTTTCTTGGCAGCGCAGTTAATATCATTTTGCCATATTTGGAAGGCTTTCCTTTTTTGGTCAATTATATATTTAATCTCATTGTCATTTTCATCAAACCAATCCTGATGTTTCTTAGTTTCATATCCAATAGTTTGTTCACAAGCTGCAGTAATGGAGGTTTTCAGCTTAGACCAATGGTCCTCAATGTTGTCAGGAGGTTCCGTAGGTAGATGTTCCTTAAGAAGTGATTGAGGACGAGTTTGCTTAATAGGATCTTGAAGGGCGTGGATGTTCATTTTACGCCTTGGTTTCCTTCCTTGAAGCCTACATTGGGGATCAATGTTGATAACCATAGTGGACCGGATTAGTCGGTGGTCTGTCCAGCAGTCGTCGGCACTCACCATGGCCCTAGTAAGAAGTACATCGCGGCGATCTCTAACACGGACAATTACATAATCCAGAAGATGCCAGTGCTTTGACCATGGGTGCTGCCATGATGTTTTAAACTTATTCTTTTGTCGAAAGAGCGTGTTTGTAATAGTGAGATTATGCTCTGCACATATAGACAAAAGTAAGATTCCGTTCGGGTTGCTATTACCAACTCCGTCTTTTCCAATAGTTTCTGGCCATAAATCAAATTCACGCCTGACTCTTGCGTTAAAATTGCCCAGGAGGATAATTTTATCCTCCTTAGGTATCTCTGACAGGAGAGTGTCCAACTGGGTATAAAAATTTTCCTTGATGTCTTCATCAGCATCTAATGTTGGCGCATAAGCGCTCAAGATAGTTACCTGCTGGTTATTGGCGAGCTTTAATCGAAGAGTTATCAGGCGTTCGTTAATGCCAGTAGGAACTTCTGACAAAGAGTTCACTAGCTCATTGTTACAAACACCTGATGGTTATGATATTCAACTTATTATTTCTACTTTTAGTTGGTTGAACTGTATTGTTTTGTGTCAAATTCAGCTGGAAATGACTTTTTTGGTGATAAATTATGGGTGTGGCCCTTGGGTATTCATGGCATGAGGAATTAGGCCATGCAATGATTAGAACTGGAGGTTCCTGAGTCAGCCAACTCCAGGAGAAAATACTTTTTTTTTTTTTTTGAGGCCAGAACTTGGTACTCACAGTTCCTCCTCTAGTTTGGCACTCCCTGACACACTATAGTAGCAGAGGGAAAACACAAGCAAAGGAGGGCAAAGAAATCAGACCATTATTGGTACAAATGATAAACCTATATAAATATCCAATACTATCCCCCATTAAATTATATGTAGCTCAGACATTGCAAATGCCATTTATACCATTAAATGTGATCTAATTCAAATGTGTTGTGCTCATTATCAGATATATGGATTGCTGTTGTTCTTTTGTTAACCAGAGAAATACAGCTGTACATTCCAAAAATTTCCATTTCTGCATTCTACAATGTCAAAGACTTGTTGCAAAGTCTGGGTGTGATTGATGCCTTCAGTGACAATGCTGACCTGTCTGGAATTACTGGACAACGCAATCTGAAAGTTTCCACAGTAAGTACGTGAGTGGGGTTGGGGTTAAATATTGCCATGCCTTTTACCTTTAATCCGGTACCATTAAAAAAAATTAATGAGGCATGATCAGTTGTTGTTGTTGTTTTTTACTAAAGTTATTGCTGCATTATCTAAAAACTGACAGCAAGCAATTCATTCAAGCGGGATTCAGCAGGGGTTGCTGGTAGGGTGATTCTGTGTGATGTTACATCAGGAGACACCAGCTACAACTTTTCTAAAGTCACCACACATACCCCCATGCAGTTATATTTCAGTGGTCCTGTATCAAAGTTAAGAAGTCAAGAAGGGTCATTGCTAGCACAGTTTGGGATCCAAAAGAATAGGATGAGACATTGCCACTAGCTGGAGGTAATGAGAAGCCATTTTTATATATATCAACTAAAAGAGAAGCCTGAGGTACAGTGGTGTATCCTGAAACTGTGGAACTGAAGGACCTGCATTAATGACAAGCTGCAACTAGGATGGGCGCTGAGCCCGGTGCTCGGCTCGTGGGGCGCTCAATGAGTGCCACCGCCATGTGAGCCGAGCCTCCGGTGAGCGCTAGCTGAGGTGCTTGTTGGACTTCCAGGTCCCCGGCGCTACATTTTTTACATTAAAAACAGCGTAAAATACGTTAGAACAACCACAATTTGCGTGGTGTATGCAAACTATGCAAATTGTGGTTGTTCTAATGTATTTTGTGCTGTTTTTAACATAAAAAAGTAGCGCCGGTTATGCAAATTACAGCTATCTTAACATAGTTTATGCTGTTTTTTACATAAAGAACGTAGCGCCGGAAACTGGAAGTTCCTTTCCCCAGCTCGGCTGGGCTAGGGAATGGTAAGTCGAGTGGAGCTTGGGGGTGTCAAGCCCAGCGAGTTCACTGAGCTTCCACCCCCCATCGAGCTTCATGCACAACCCTAGCTGCTGCAACCTGTTGATGGCAAATGTCAAATCCCTCAAGTTACATGTTAAGGCTGTGATCCTATAGTCCCTGCAAAGGTATCCCAAAGCACACAGGATAGAGTGGATATTTGTCCTTTCCACCTGTGGAGACAGAAGTCACAGACAGAGAAGGAGGTCTGCCCTTGCAAACCTCTGGGTGTGGAAACCTCCACTGCCCTTGCCACTCTGCCATCAGTGTGCCAATGATGGTAAGGGCAAAAAGGGGACATGCTGTGGGTGAATTGGGGGAGGCTTTGTATCTGCTGAATCCAAAGCCCTCACACTCCCCCAAGGCCCCAACACGTCCCCGAGAAGAGAGCGAAAGATAGAAGTACCCAATGGAGACTGGTGACTCCAATGTCAGTGGATCTGTGTATCCACTCTGAATTTATTCCCAACTTTTAAGGAGCTGTCTATGGTGATGAACCTATTTCAGCACCATGGATAGCTCTATTAAAGTTCGGAGTGAAATCCAGAGTGGATGCAAAACCCCACTGACATTGGAGCCATCGGCCTCCACTGGAAGTACTAATCACATAGTGGACTTGGTTTTGCTGAGGAAGGATCAATATGGTTTCTACAAAGGTAAGTCCTGCCTCACTAATCTTTTGGAGTTTTTGGAGTGACGACTAGCATGTGGATCTGGTAGACATTATATACTTGGGCTAACAAAAAAGTTTTGACAAAGTCCCTCACCCAAATATTGAAGTGGAAATCAGTAAATCCCATTGATGTTCCACCTTGAAGCTCACTCCAACTTACATCTATATCAGATTGTGAACTCCCCCCCCCCCCGCTTTTGCATTAAAATGCTGAAGTAGTTGAATGCATATTTGGGTATGTACTTAGGAGTGCTTTCAAAAGGTATGCAGTATTCTCCCATTGGCTAAAGTGTGTTTGTGTTCACTTTTAAAAAATATGTGCATTCTTTCCCCTCCCCAATCAACAGCATCACAAAGCTTGGGAATGTAAGAGTTTTGAACTCAGATTGCACTCATGTTCACATTAAGGTTCAGGAGATATGAAGGGGGTATATTCTGGTCATAAATTAATTGAAAAGAATTTCTCATACATCCCTACGACCAAAGACTTTTAAGAAAATTTAGCAGTCATGCAATCAGAGGACAGGTCCTCTTGTGGATCAGTAACTTGCTAAAGAACTGGAAGCAGAGAATAGGAATAAATCGAGTTCTCACAGCGGAGGGATATAAGAAGTGGGTCACCTAAGAATTAGAACTGGAACTGTTCTTTCTTTTCCCCCTATGAAGGAAGGTTACACTGTTAATCCAGTTTAGAAAAGAAAGGAAAAAAGATAATCAAGGGGGATTATAAAATGGTGCATGGTGTGGAGAAAGTGGATAGAAAGAAGGGTTTTTTTCTCCCACTTCTCTCATAATGCTAGAACATCCCATGAAGCTAAATGGTAGGAGATGCAGAACAAACAAAATAAAGTACTTCTTCGCTCAGCACTCAGTGGAATTTGCTTTCACAAGGTGTGGTGATTGCTTTAAAGGGGGATTTGACAAATTCATAGAGGATAAGGCTAACAATTGCTATGAATAATGATGGCTATATACTACCTCCAGTATCATAGAATCATAGAAAAGTAGAGTTGGAAGGAGGGGCCTACCAGGCCATCGAGTCCAACCCCCCGCTCAATGCAGGAATCCAGGTCAAAGCATCCCCGACAGATGGCTGTCCAGCTGCACCTTGAATGCCTCCAGACTGTGGGAGAGCCCACCACCTCCCTAGGTAGTTGGTTCCATTGTCTTATTGCTCGGACAGTCAGGAAATTTTTCCTGATGTTTAGGTGGAATCTAAACATGCTTCTGAAAAACCACTGCTGGGGAGGGCACTATTGCCCTCATGTCCTGCTTGTGGGCTTCCCAGGGGCATCTGGTTAGCCACTGTAAGAAACAGGATGCTGGACTAGATAAGCCTTTGGTCTGATCCAACACAGCTGTTCTTATGTTCTTATGGCAACATTCCTCCTCCCCCCTGTTGGTTAAGGGCCTATACTCTAAGCCACCAAAGTTCATCTAGCTCTTTTTGATATTTCTAAGGATCATAGAGGTATTTTTCCTGGCATCACAGGTGAATTATGTTGGGGAAGGGATTTGGTATATCACAGCAGAGGTGTGCAGAAGCTTTTCCCACTAACCTGACTCAAAACTGCAAGGTGGCTCACCACCACGTGGTCTGACCCGAAAAGGCTATTTAGGATTAAAACAATCCAGACTAGTTATATCAAACAAAACAACAAGTTTATTGTACTCACAACATCTGGTGTTCTTGCATGCATGTTAGTCCATGCAGGCACAGCTTAAGGTTCCTTAGAGTCAGTTGGAAATCAGCATGGCTAGAAGAGAGCCAGCCAGGCACATGTTGCTTGGTTAAGATCTGGAAGGAAGGGAGAGAGAAACTTCCCCTAAGGAAGATTCCCAAGTGTGGAAGGAAGTGGGTGTGGTTAGGCAGGTTAGTTCCCATTAACCCATTCCTCCCCTAGTGACCCTATGCATGCAAAGTTACTCATATGTCTAAGAAATTCTTAGGGCAACCTAATCCCTATTGCATTTGTAGACAGTAAAATGTTGTTATTTCCCTGCAGGCTATTCACAAGGCTGTTGTGGATATTCATGAGGGTGGAACTGAGGCAGCTGCTGTCACTGTTATTGAGATTTCTTCAAGGGTTGCTGGTCCTAATACTGCTATCAAAATAAACATGCCCTACCTGCTGCTAATTATTAATAAACCAACACACACCATCCTCTTTTCAGGGAAAGTTATCAACCCAACGGAAATATAATCAATAGATTACCTGTCAGAAATTTACAATTACACCCTTTCTGGATGATTAAAAAATGCATTTTCCACTTTGTGCTAGAGTCAGCCTAATTCCAGTGGTTCTGAGATGGAATAAGACAATGCCTGCAAAGCATTGTTATAATAAAAAATGTTTTTAAAATGTTGGGATTTTCTCATTTAACTTTCCGTGCCACCGTTTCAGTGTCTGCAGCACCTTTCTGACTATGGCAGGAGCTCACGGTCATTGGGAAACAGTCAGTTCCTATAAAAGTGCTTATTCCTAAGAAATGAAAGTCCCATGAGGCTATGCCAGGGGTCAGCAAGAAAAGGAGGAATCCAGAAAAGGCTGACAGGAAAAGTGAGAACCCAGATGCAGGGTGGGGAGCTCCCAATATTTTACCCCCCACAATTTGTGATGGTGCCTAGTATACTTTTTCAAAATGTCAAATGTGCCCTTAGGCCCAAAAAGGTTGCCTTCCCCTGGACTATGCTAATATGGGCAGGCAACCATTCTCTGTGGTCCCTAATACGTTCAGTGGAACCAAGTAAATATGGATGCAATCTGGAAGAAGGTTTGGAAGTAACAGCAAGAGAAAAATGTTCGTGCAACCACTTCCGTATTGGACCCTGGCTCTTCTTGACTTATCAAAACTGGCCGGGAGGGAACAGCCAGCTGGACCAGGGAGGTGATCAATGCCTCCTTCCCAGTGGGAGTGGTTCCATGTTGTCTGAAAGAGGCAGCGGTGAGACCACTCCTGAAGAAAACCTATCTGGACCCGAAAGATCTTAATAACTTTAGGGTAGTGTCAAATGTTCCTTTCCTAGGTGAGGTCCTTGAGCAGGTTGTGGCCAACCAGCTCCAGACACTCTTGGATGAGACCAATTATCTGGATCCATTTCAGTTGGGGTTCAGAACAGGTTTTGGCACAGAAACAGCTTTGGTTGCCCTATATGATGACCTATGCTGGGAGAAAGACAGGGGGAATGTGAGTCTGCTGATACTCCTGGATCTTTTGGCAGCTTTCGATACCATCGACCATGGTACCCTTCTGGGGCGGCTGTCTAAGTTGGGAGTGGCGGGTACTGCATTGCAGTGGTTCCACTCCTACTTGGATGTCCGGATCCAGAAGGTGGTGCTTGGGGAATATTGCTTGTCCCGATGGATTACCTAGGGAGGTGGTGGTGAGTTCTCCCACTCTGGAGGCATTCAAGGTGAAGCTGGACGGCCATCTGTCAGGGATGCTTTGACCTGGATTCCTGCACTGAGCAGGGAGTTGGACTTGATGGCCTTGTAGGCCCCTTCCAACTCTACTTTTCTATGATTCTATGATTCTCCAGCATGGGGATCCCCAGGGGTTGATTTTGCCCCCATGCTATTCAATATCTACATGAAACTGCTGAGTGGGGTCATCCGGAGTTTTGGAGTGAATGGCCATCAGTATGCTGATGACATGCAGCTCTACTTCTCCTTTTCATCTTTTCATCAGGTGAGGCTGAGGATGTGATAAATCAGTGCCTGACTGCAACAATGGACTGGATGAGGCTCAATCAAAACAAGACTGAGGTGCTGTTAGTGGATGATTCCTTTGACTGGATGGAGGGTGCTGTTCTGGATGGGGTTGCACTCCCCTTGAAGGAGCAGGTTCATAGCTTGGGGGTCCTCCTGGAGCCATCTGTCACTTGAGGCCCAGGTAGCCTCAGTGGCACAGGGTGCCTTCTACCAGCTTCGGCTGGTGGCCCAGCTACAACCCTATCTGGACAGGGATAACCTGGTTTCAGTCATCTATGCTCTGGTAATCTCCAAGTTAGATTACTGCAATTCACTCCACATGGGACTGAAGACTGTTTAGAAGCTGCAGCCCATGCAAAATGCAGCAGGCACTGCCAGAGTAATAACTGGGACCAGAAGGTCTGAACATATAACACATAACACTAATTCTGGTCCACTTGCATTAGCTGCCTGTATGCTTCCAAGCCCGATTCAAGGTGCTGGTTTTAACCTATAAAGCCTTGTATGGCTTGGGACCACAACACCTGACGGAGTGCCTCTCCCAACCTGAATCATTTGAGAAGATCCCTACTAAGACAATGCTATCCAGGTATCTTCCTCCTCCTCCAGCTTGTCCACAATTGTCAGAGAATCTCCTTCTTGCTCTAGGCCCCTCAGACAGAGCCAGGTATACTACACACTTGGCTCTGTTGACAAGCCTGTATGAACTCTGTGGTGGGAAGGCCTTAGTGTAGGGATGGGGAACCTGTGGACTTCCAAAGGTTGTTGTACAGCAGCTCCCTTCATCCCATTGGCTAATCTGGCTACGGCTGATGGGATTTGCAGCCCAACAGCATCTGGAAGGCAACACATTCCTCCTCATTGGCTTCATGCCCAATTGGTATCATGGGGCAAAGCCCAACTTCCTGATCCTTCATCTATCCCTTTTATGCTCTGACCACCTCCTCCAGAGGCCAAATGGAGCTGTCAAAAGGTGTGCATGTGTCTATGTGCATGTCTGACCCTGAGTAGAGTTGTTGTTAACATCTGCTGGAAAAAATAGTTGTTGGTTGCATTTATGTAACAGATTTTCTTACCATCCTTCAGTGACATTTCTGGGGTAACCTCAACAGCTATGTGAGGTAGATTAAAATATGAGTTAATAAAAAGGGGAGGCAGGGGAGGCTGTACAACATTTTTGGTGTGTTTTTTGTTCAAGTTTTATTTTTGAATACTCAAAAAACCTCTCACATAATCTTGAGCATTGCAAAGAAACACTCAAACATCAAAGGATTTTCAAGCCTTGTTGGGGGTGGGGACACTTCACTAATGATCAGTTTGGAGAGGGAAATTCATGGGTAAATTCTTCCAGTTCAGTCAGTTCAAGAATATGACATGCACAAAACCTTGGGATTGGTTGGGAGAGTAATATCTATAGACCATGGGAGAAATGACTGAATAACAAAGTCTCCTAAGACATTAAATTGATCTCTCTGCCTTGCAGGACTGTAATATAAAATAAAATCTGGGTCACTTTTCTCTACTTATTCTTACTTCCTTTCTTTACAGGCTATTCACAACAATGCTTATTTGAATGTCCATGAGAATGACCCCACAGCTGCAGCTATCACCTACCCTTAAATTGTTCCCACTTTCCCACCCCCTCTAATCATATTCAACAGGCCCTTCCTGATGACTGTCAATTTTGAGGATATCATCGTATTCATAGGACACATTAACAATTCTAGTGAGAAGGAGGTGGAGCTAGCTATGATCCAAGATGGTGATTTAAATTGAGATCCTATTTTGAGCTACAAATGGACTCAATGGAAAGGTAAATACTAGTGATGCTGGCAAAATGCAAAATTAGGTGGCTTATAAGTCGAATGTGCTATGTTTGTGATGTTCATATGTGTATTGGCCTTGGATAGCTATCAAACAAACTTAGTTACAGTCATGCCTTGGATTGAGAGCATAATTCATTCCAGAAACATGCTTGTAATCCAAAACACTCTTATATCAAAACGAAATCCCCCCAAAAAAATTTGTACAGAGATTTTTAATATAAGCCGTACTACAGTACTTGTATTGCAAGACGTCACTTGTATATCAAGTCAAAAAAAATTAAATAAATATTTAAAAAATTGCTTGTCTTGCAAAACACTCTCAAACCAAGTTACTTGCAATCCAAGGTATTACTGTATTTGACTTGAGATTGATCGCAAGTGCCTGCATGGTCTGCATGACTTTTTCTCTCTCTCAATCTTTTCAGCTAGAAAGGAGCTTTTCTAAAGTTCTTACTACTTTAGAAAATCTCCTTTTGTGCTTGTAGCAGCGCAGTTGTCTTCAGAGATAGCGTTCCAGCCTGACAGGCAATTCCTGGAATGATCATGTGACCACACCAGGGCGTGCACATGTCCACATGTCGTGCAGCGGGGTGGACGGTACACGAGCAGAATCCCCAGACTGCCCTTGGGACCCAACCTCCAGTACATGCACTCAATAAACTTGGTCTCCCGGAGAGGGAGTCTGGTGAGGACCAAGGACTCCCGGTAGATAACAGCCACTCCCCCTCCCCGTCCCCCAACCCTTGGCTGCTGGGCATACGAGAAACCAGCCGGACACAAGGCCGCCAGAGTTGGAGCAGCAGCCTCGTCCAGCCAGGTTTCCGTAATACATGCCAGGTCCGCACCCTCATCCAGGATCATGTCATGGATTACAGATGTTTTTTGGGTAACGGACCTGGCATTACACAGCAGCAAATGCAAGGGTGGGGAAGGAGCCACACACATCAGGCATCCTTCGAAATTCACACTTCTCCAAATTTTGCAATGGAGTTCTCCAATCCAAAAAAAAGTGCAGAAATAGGGAAAAGTGCACCAAAATGCACATATTAGTGAAAATAATGTTCAAAATGCATTATATTAGGGAAGTGTGTTTGCAAAATATCATACATTAGGCAAACGGTGTGTACCAAAATGTGTGTATGAGGAGAAATGTGTCCAAGAGTACATAGGAATTTTTGTGCCCACTTTAAAAACACACACACACACACACAAGCAAACCTCAAACTAATGTGGAAATGGGCTGAACCAAATTTAATATAGGGGAAATGATAAACTGAGAGAAACCAAATTTGACAGATTCATCCATTCCTGATAAATTTGGACAAATTCATGGAGGAGAAGGCTATCAATGGTTACTAGTCCTGATTGGCTATACGCTTCCTTCAGTATCAGAGGCAGTGTGCCTACATACTCCAGTTGCTGGGGAACATGGGCGAGAGCGTGCTGGTGCACTCATGTCCTGCTTGTGGGATCCTGTGCGCAGCTGGTTGGCCACTGTGTGAACAGAATGCTAGACTGATCCAGCAGTGCTCTTCTTATGTTCTTTAGATAGATAGATAGATAGATAGATAGATAGATAGATAGATAGATATTACTTAGAAGAAGAAGCAATCCATTGATTTTGTTGAAGATATAATAGAGAAAGAAAAAAATCAATGTAGGTTATCCGTAGTTCAAAATACAGTATATCTCAGCATTTTCAATGTGTGGAACTGTGGGCTCTCCACTATGCAGTGCCTTAGCGTCTCTGTGAACACTTCTTACATGTATAACTATTAGAGACAAGAGGTATCCATTTCTCCCTGTAATTCCTACCTAGATACCTTGGGAAGAAAGCTGATCCCTAAAGAATGACAACACTCACCCCAAAAAGGAAAAAAATAGAGACAACATATGGGGCAATAATATAACAGGGGGCAGGAAACAGAGAGTGTCGCTAATATATTCTCAGTTGAGCATGTGAGACTTATGATAGCATCGCACACCAAGTCCCCCCTCCCACCCCACAGACCTATGAATCCATTGCCACGTGTTTTGCTCTCTGTCCCCCTTTGATAATCCATATTTGCTCTGTTTAATGGTTAATAGTGAGTACGTGGCATTCAGTCTGGTATATAAATGACTAAGGAAGCAGGAACATTTACCATGTGAATGCCATGCGATTCTTGAGAAAGCGTGTAAGTATAAATCCTGTAAATAAGTATATTTTCCTCTAACTTCTTCTTTATCAGTTAGGCTCCTAGAAACACTGCTTGATTCTAAGTGGGGCAACATTTGAGATGTGGAATCCCAAATCTGAATGTACTTTGATGCTTTTTCCACACTTTCTCAACAAAATAACGTTTGGAGAAATGAATTAGCCCTCTCCTCCTGAATTGAATCATTCCTTCAATTCTGGATTGTTTCACCTTCTATGGCAGCATTATCACCTTGTCAGACACTTTTATGAAAATCAGGAATCACCCAAAGAGCACTTTACTC